>OVBI01000890.1:0-48945 GCA_900406495.1 Sisymbrium altissimum
TTGTTAGCGACTTGGTGCGTCATATCCAAGGCTGGCCAAGGTGTGGTATATAAGAAGATCTCCATCACTTCTGACGGGCCACCTCATTCCATCCAGTTCCGATCTGATCAACCTCTGATCAGTTCATATCCCACTTCATTACCATTCATTCAAGTGTTTTCCTTGGGAGATTGTATCACATTGGCCTCCAGACTCATTAAAACTCCCATTTAAGCATTTGGGGCCATGAAGTTCCCTTTTTGATCCAAATATGACTCATTCCAGTTCTAGATTCTCATTTTTGGTATTTCTGATGGTTGATCAATGGTGTCCCCAATTGAATGAGAAACAAGGTATATTTCTTCTTCTTCCTCATGTAGAAGTCCCATTGTGCTTGTTTGAAGTGGTATTCATTGTCATTGACCTCCACACTCATTAAAAATCTCTTTTAAGTATTTGGGGACATAAAATTCCTTTTTCGATCCAAATGGAATTCATTTGGGGACATGAAGTTCTTTTTTTTATCTTTTTGTATGTTGATCAATGGTATCTCCTAATGAATGAGAAAAAGGTATAGATCTTCTTCTTCTTCATTGAGGAGTCCCCTAATGCTTATTTCAAGTGGCATATATTTATTTTGTTGGCCTCCAGACTCATTAAAAGTCCATTTTAAGTGCTTCGGGACATAAAATTCCCTTTTTATCCAAATGAGACTCATTTCTATTCTACATTCCCACTTATTATCTTATGTATGGTTGATCAATGGTGTCCCCATATTAATGAGAAACAATGCATAGATCTTATTCTTTGTTTAAGAGTCCCATAATCCATGATTCAAGTAGTATTCATTGTGATTCGCCTACATACTCATTAAAATTCTTTTTTAAGCATTTGTGGACATCAAGTTTCCTTTTGGATCTAAATGGGATTTATCTCAGTTCTAAATTCCTGTTTTTGGTCTGTTGGATGGTTGATGAATTTTGTCCCTACCTGAATGAGAACTAAGGTACATAATCTTCTCCTTCTTTTTAGGAGTTCCCTAATGCTTGTTTCAAGTGATATTCATTTTCATTGGCCTCCATACTATTTAGAAGTCACTTGTAAGCATTTAGGGATATAAAGTTCCCTATTGTTACCAAGTGGGACTCATTTCAGTTTTACATTCCTGTTTCGGATGGTTAATCAATTATGTCCCCAATTGAATGAGAAACAAGGTATATATATTCCCCTTATTCATTTAGGAGTCCTATAATGCTTGTTCCAAGTAATATTCAGTGTCATTTGCCTCCATACTCATTAAAAGTCTCATTTAAGCATTCAAGGGCATAAAGTACCCTTTTGGATCCAAATGGGAATCATTTTAGTTCTAGATTTCCGTTTTTGGTATTTGGGATGGTTAATCAGTGGTGTCTCCAATTGAATGAGAAACAAGGTATAGATCTTCTCATTCTTCATTTAAGAGTCCCTAATGCTTGTGTCAAGCGGTATTCATTCTCATTGGCCTCCATATTCCTTAAAAGTCACGTTTAAGCCTTTGGGACATAAAGTTCCCTTTTAGATCCAAATGAGACTCATTTCAGTTATAGATTCCTGTTTTTCGTCTTTGGTATGGTTGATAAATGGTGATACAAACCTCAGAACAAGTACCAAACTGGAGCCAGCCATGGAGGTGGAGAACATGAAGCTGAGGAGAGTTAATGAGACATGCAAGCTGAGTTCAGCTCAAATGGAGGCGAACACCAATCCGTTCAACTCAACAACCACTTGGAAAGCACACTCAACTCATTTTGAGGCCACCACGGAGAAGAATCAGCCCCAAAGGATTCCACACCAAGGAGATATAGAAGAATCAATCCGTCAGACCAACAATGAGTTACATGGACACACACGACCAGAAAATGAAGCATTCCAATCAAACCAGGAGGAACCAAGCTACAAATCGACTATTTTTTAGAAACTTAACCCATCAGAGACACGCAGAGAATTGAATTCATATCAGAATCTTTCCACATGAAGATGATATTCCACTTACAACTCGATGGACTTCCAGTGAACACGAATGACACTAACACGCACTTAATGAAGCATACTGACCGGACCCGGAGGATTTAAGCAACGAGTCAAAATGTTTTGGATTCTCAGTTCATAATAGAAGACTGGAGACTTAGATTTAGACCAAAATTAATTACGGTTTGAAAGTTATCCAACTTCTAAACCAGAAGATCTTCCACTTGCCTTATTTGGACGCTCATGGACTCAAATGTCTACAAACGAGAACTTGGCAACCAGGAGACACATCTAACCCTCCAAATGAGTCATATAACATCTTACCATGCACCAGAAGCCACAGGATCAGGCGGATCACATTCAAAGTCAATCTTCCTTATTCAGCATCAAGAACATTTAACATGGAATCATTTGAAGACAAAGAATACCAACAAATATATTTTGAAGGCAGCTACGTTTTGAGACTATATTTCATGAACCTAGACACTCCAAAATATCATCATTAATTTTCCAAGTTATCAAGATTCAAAGGAGTCAACAAATTTTCCTCATTTAGCATTTTCCTCACAATATCTCTAAAATACTGATTTCTCTCTTATTTTTAATTCTTTAGATCTTTGTATATAAGCACTATATAAGTTCACCATCATCACCATTTTAAAAAGCACGCCTTGAATCATTAAGTTAATACAAAACTATCTTTTTTCTTCAAAGAATGTGTCTTTGAATTTTGTTCTTTAGAGTTTAGGTGTGAGATGCACTTAAGTTCTTTAGAAAACTGTGAAGTAAGTTATTTATGTAATTCATATAACTACTTGATTCACTGATTAAGTGAGTCAATAACTTCTATCTACTCATCCTTCATTTCTACCGGCTGAAAGGAAAGAGCCGTACGGCCAGCCTTCATTCCATCATCATCCATCAAGTAACCTCGTTCCCAGGGTTGCATCAAATGGTGTCCCCAAAAGAATGAGAAACAATATATATATCTTATTCTTCTTTGTTTAGGAGTCCCCTAATGGTTATTTCAAGTAGGATTCATTTTCATTGGCATATATTGTCATTAAAAGTATGTTTTAAGCATTTGGGGACATAAAGATCCATTTTGGATCCAAATGGGACTCATTTCAGTTCTAGATTCCCGTTTATGGTCTTTAGGATGAATGATCAATGGTGTACCCAACTGAATGAGAAACAAGGTATACAATTTCTCCTTCTTCATTTAGGAATCCCTAAATGGTTGTTTCAAGTGGTATTCATTGTAATTGGCTTTCATACTCATCAAAAGTTCACTGTAAGCATTTAGGGACATAAAGTGAAACGTAGTGAGGGCCGAATTTAAATTTTGGCTGTGTACATACATCAGTGCTCTTGGGGATCACAATTTCCTCACCTACTGGAGAACTTTCGCGATCGAAATCCTTGCTCTAAGACCTGATCTCTTAAGATAAGGAAGACGTTACGAACAAATAAAACAATAAAAGGAAGGGTTTTTTCTAAACAAAACAAAAATTTCTCTTCGTCCTTGTTTTCACGAAGCATAACTCGAAATATAGATGTGAAACAATGGAAAAGAAACGACTGGTCTCTTAAACTACTACAATGCAACTGCTTTAAAAAAAAGTGGGAAATGGAAAGATCTATTCCATGTTTTATTAATATAAAATAGGATAAAAATCCTTAAATGATTTACCTGAAATTAGAAACTATAATCATGATTTTGAATATCGGGGAGGATAATTATGTGCTTTGGGAACATCTAAGAAGTAAGTTATCTGAAATCTAAAACCCAAATAGTTAAGTACATCAAGCTTACAGTTTGAAGTGTAAGCTCAAGTGTGAGCAAGGATCAGTGCGTGGACAAGTGATTTGGAGAGATACGAGAAGATCTACTGGAGTATCTTCTTACTTGATTCTGAAGATATTCTGGCAGCAAGAGAATATTACAAAATATACCATCTAAGGCAATAAAGTTGATATATAGAAATCCAAGGGTTTTCGTTGTACGGGTGCTTTTGGGTTTGAGTGAAACTTGTGTGACGTTTTGGTGAGTAATCCTTTTAGGTGTGGGTTAAGAGCTAGAACGGAAAATTGTCGTTGGAAGTTTGATGATCTAGGTAGATTAGGAATTGGTCAATCTCGTTTCATTGTATTGAAAGCGTGTAAAACATATTGAACAGCTTGTTTAAATGTTCAAGTGATATCTAATCAAGTTGTGTTCTTGGATATCTCTATTATCTAGTTATTACATTTGGTATCAGAGCAGTGTCAACCTTCAGTAACAATCAAGTTTAACAGGTTGGGATCCTGGTGAGAACATGGAAACCAAGGAACTTACTGTTGTTCAGAAACCCATCATGCTTGACGAAAGCAAATTTGGTCATTGGAAGATACGTATGAGGCATGTGATAAGGACCATTGATGAGTTGGCTTGGGCGGCTGTTGTGAATGGTTGGGAGGAACCTATGATGACCCTCGAAGACAAGTCAGTTGTACCAAAGCCGTTAAAGCAATGGTCAGAAGAACTGAAAAATGCATATAAGTACAATTCCAAGGCTATCTCGACGATCATGTCTGCTGTTGATACTGATCAATTAAAAATCATTCAGGGATGGGAATCTGCAAAAGCAGTGTGGGACACTCTGGTGAATCATTTTGAAGGAGATGTCAGTGTCAAGTGTACCTGTCTCTATCATCTAGCCTCTGTATTTACAAAATCTTAGAATATAGCCAGATGAAACCATTGGATGCTTCTCCAAGAAATTGAGCACTATAGCCAATGAAGCCTCTGTCTTTGGGAAGAAATACCATGAGAAGAAGCTGGTCAAGAAACTCATAAGATGTCTTTTTGAAAGATTCGCTGCTCATAAAGTCCTCCTACAGCTCCATGAATACTGATTAGAAGAAATATGATAGAGTGGTTGGTATGCTGAAGGCTCAAGAAATAAAAATCATACAATCTAAGCAGAAGCAGGGGGAAGGCATCGCTTTCAGTGTGAATCAAGAGGAAGAAATAGTAAAGAAGTTATAAGAAAACATAAGTCTCAAGGCGCGTAACTTCAACAAGATGCACAAAAGAGTGGAGAGAGGCCAAAACAGGACATTCAGTTCAAGTATATGAACTGAAACTTACTGACTTGGAAGTCGGGGTCATTGATCTGAAGGAGACCAGTCTGGTAAGAAGAAGGATATGCAATGTCATTAATGTGAAGGGAATGGTCACTTCAAAAAGAATGTCCACTGGTCAAGAGAAGAGAGCTGAGATATAGTGAATGTCGAGGCCTTGGTCACACTAAAGCCTAGTGTCCAAGTCTTAACAAAGGCAAAGAGAGATTTATTATGTGTTCCAGTGATACAGAGTTATAAAGTGAAGACGGTCAAGGTGAATTGATGATGAACTTTACTGCTACTATATCCTTTGAACAAAAAGAGGTTGATAATGTCAAAAAGGGGCGTGGAAACTTGTCAGACTCAGAGACTGGGGATGCAGAGATGGATGCCAAGGCTGAATGCAAGAGTCTAGATGAGGAGTGGCTTAAGCTCAGTCATGAGAATCTGAAACTACTTGAAGACAAGGCCATGTTGAAAGCTCAAGTCAACATTCTGCAGATGGAGCAAACCGTCACACCTGTGTGTGAGAATGAAAGTGCCAAAGATGTCACCCAGGATTCACCAAATGGCCAAAGTGACAAGATAAAACAAGATCTTGAAAAAGAACTTGCCGATCAAAAACAGAAGAATATGGAACTGAGAGAAAAAGTTTCCAGAATGTGGGAGGCATATACGCAAGAGCAGGAGAAAAATCGGTGGTTGGAAATGAACCTGATAGAGAATCACAAAAAGTTTCGCATGCTGAATAAAGGTACACAGAGTTTTGATCAACTTCTGTTTATGGGGCAGCCACCAAAGACAAACTGGGGCTTAGGATATTAAGGACGTTCCGAATCTAAGCTTGTTGGAGAAAAGAAGATGATAAACTTTGTTTCCAGTTGGGTCTCAACACCAGAACAAAAATAGAAAATAGAGATAGGAAGTGGTGCTCTCACAATCTCTAAAAAGTATGTGAAAGATGCAATAAGGGAGATTGTTATGTGTGTGGATAAAAAGGACACAAGGAATCAACATGTTGGATTTTCTACAAGCGGATTGGAGAGAATGGAGTGTAAATGAATGTTCTGTTGAACCTAAGTACTTTGGGAGGGTATGGATTGATAAAACAAGGCTCAACACCTTTGAACCAGAGATCAAAATATCCATCACAAGTGAAGAAGCTCTTGTGTGCAAGGTACCAATGATTATTATCGGAAGTGAAGATATCACTTATCAAGTTGCCTATATGTCATCTGCAATGTTAAATGACACATGGCCGGAAGTCATGACTTCTTGAAAGACTTCTCACCAGTGAAAGGGGGAAGTGTGAGCTTTGGAGATGGTGCTCAAGATAAGATTGAAGGTGTTGGCAAGATGGGGTCGACACTTCCACGGTCATACCCCTTCTTCAGCAAGAACTGGGTAAGGTGTTCATACCATGCCCTCGGTGCTTGTTTCAGATCATACAAAACACGTTTGAGCTTGTACACATGGTTAGGAAACTTAGGATCCTCAAACCCCTTAGGTTGAGCCACATACACTTCTTCTTGGAAGACACTGATTAGGAATGCGTTCTTAAAATCAATTTGATATAGCTTGATTCTTAGTTTGCATGAAATCCCAAACAACAGCCAAATGTCAAGTCTAGAAAGTGGTGCAAATGTTTCATCAAAATCGATTCCTTCAATTTGAGAGTATCCTTGAGTTACAAAATGAGCCTTGTTTCTCACAACATTTCCATCTTCATCGATCTTTTTCTTGTAAACCCACTTTGTTCCAAAAATATTGACATTCACTGGAGGAGGAGCCAGATACCACACATCTAACCGAGTGAATTGTTCCAGTTCCTCGTGCATAGCACTTGTCCAAAACTCATCTTCCAAGGCTTCTTGATAATTTTTTGGTTCAATGAGAGAGACAAAACATGCCATACATGCAAGCTTAACCATCTCTTTGAAACCTATTTTGTGTTCCTTGTTTGTCTCTCATCAAACACACTTCCGATGACGTCTTTCAGTGAATGATTCCGATGAACTTGAACATCCTGATTGGATACTTCTGGTTCACCTTCTTTCTGAGCATTAACTTCAGCATTATCTTTCTTAGGCTGAGATTGTATGTTTACAGACGCACCCCATGGCTCCTCAGTAGTCACTTCCTCTAGACTTTAGTTGTTATGATCATCAAATACAACATTAGCAGATTTCACAATCTAATAAGTTCGTCTGTTATAGATGCGATATGATGAGTTATTAGTCGAGTAACCAAGAAAGATTCCTTCATCACTTTTGAAATCAAACTTTTGCAGCTGGTCTTTGTCATTTAGAACATAGCACACACATCCAAAAACATGGAAATAACGGAGATTTGGAGTCTTTTCACTCTAGATTTCAAAGGGTGTTGTTTTGGTTCCTGGTCTCACATACACACGGTTAATGATGTAACACGGTTTTGGTTTTGGTTCCCATCTGACCCCATCTTGCCAACACCTTCAATCTTATCTTGAGCACCATTTCCAAAGCTCACACTTCCCCCTTTCACTGGTAAGAGGTCTTTCAAGAATTCTTGACTTCCGGCCATGTGTCATGAGCAACCACTATTGAGGAACCAAGCCTGATCATTTAACATTGCAGATGGCATATAGGCAACTTGATAAGTGATATCTTCACTTCCGATAATAATCATTGGTAGCTTGCACACAAGAGCTTCTTCTCTTGTGATGGATATTTTGATCTCTTGTTCAAAGGTGTTGAGCCTTGTTTTATCAATCCATACACTCCCAAAGTACTTAGGTTCAACAGAACATTCATTTACACTCCATTCTCTCTAATCTGCTTGTAGAAAATCCAACATGTTGATTCCTAGTGTCCCTTTTATCCACACACATAACATTCTCCCTTATTGCATCATTCACATACTATCTTAAAGATTGTGAGAGCACCACTTCGTATCTCCATTTTCTATTTTTGTTCCGGTGTTGAGACCGAGCTGGAAACAAAGTTTATCATCTTCTTTTCTCCAACAAGCTTAGATTCGGAACGTCTTTAATATCCTAAGCCCCAGTTTGTCTTTGGTGGCTGCCGCATAAACAGAAGTTGATCAAAACTCTTTGTACCTTTATTCAGCATGCGGAACTTTTTGTGATTCTCTATCATGTTCATTTCCAAACACCGATTTTGCTCCTACTCTTGCGTATATGCCTCCCACATTCTGGAAACTTTTTCTCTCAGTTCCTTATTCTTCTGTTTTTGATCGGCAAGTTCTTTTTCAAGATCTTGTTTTATCTTGTCACTTTGGCCATTTGGTGAATCGTGGGTGACATCTTTGGCACTTTCATTCTCACACACAGGTGTGACGGTTTTCTCCATCTGCAGAATGTTTACTTGAGCTTTCAACATGGCCTTGTCTTTAAGTAGTTTCAGATTCTCATGACTGAGCTTAAACCACTCCTCATCTAGACTCTTGCATTCAGCCTTGGCATCCATCTCTGCATCCCAAGTCTCTTAGTCTGACAAGTTTCCACACCCCTTTTTGACATTATCAACCTCTTCTTCTTCAAAGGATATAGTAGCAGTAAAGTTCATCATCAATTCACCTTGACCGTCTTCACTTTATAACTCTGTATCACTGAAACACATCATAAATCTCTCTTTGCCTTTGTTAAGACTTGGACACTAGGCTTTAGTGTGACCAAGGCCTCAACATTCACTGTATCTCAGCTCTCTTCTCTTGACCAGTGGACATTCATTTTGAAGTGACCATACCCTTCACATTAATGACATTGCATATCCTTCTTCTTACCAGACCGGTATCTTTCAGATCTATGACCCCGACTTCCAAGTCAGTAAGTTTCAGTTCATGTACTTCAACTGAATGTCCTGTTTTGGCCTCTCTCCACTCTTTTGTGCATCTTGTTGAAGTTACGCGCCATGAGACTTATGTTTTCTTCTAACTTCTTTACTATTTCTTCCTCTTGATTCACACTGAAAGCGATGCCTTCCCCCTGCTTCTGCTTAGATTGTATGATTTTTATTTCCTGAGCCTTCAGCATGTCAACCACTCTATCATATTTCATCTCATCAGTATTCATGGAGCACTGTAGGAGGACTTTATGAGCAGCGAATCTTTCAAAAATACATCTTATGAGTTTCTTGACCACCTTCTTCTCATGGTATTTCTTCCCAAGGACAGAGGCTTCATTGGCTATAGTGCTCAATTTCTTGGAGAAGCATCCAATTGTTTCGTCTGGCTCTATTTTAAGATTTTGCAAATACATAAGCTAGATGATAGAGATAGGTACACTTGACACTGACATCTCCTTCAAAATGATTCACCAGAGTGTCCCACACTGCTTTTGCAGATTCCCATCCCTGAATGAATTTAAATTGATCAGTCTCAACAGCAGACATGATCGTCGAGATAGCATTGGAGTTGTACTTTTATGCATTCTTCAGTTCTTCTGACCATTGCTTTAACGGCTTTGGTACAACTGACTTTTCTTCGAGGGTCATCATAGGTTCCTCCCAACTATTCACAACAGCCGCCCAAGCCAACTCATCAATGGTCCTTATCACATGCCTCATACGTACCTTCCAATGACCAAATTTGCTTTCGTCAAGCATGATGGGTTTCTGAACAGCAGTAAGTTCCTTGGTTTCCATGTTCTCACCAGGATCCCAACCTGTTAAACTTGATTGTTACTGAAGGTTGACACTGCTCTTATACCAAATGTAATAACTAGATAATAGAGATATCCAAGAACACAACTTTATTAGAAATCACTTGAACATTTAAACAAGTTGTTCAATCTGTTTTACACGCCTTCAATACAATGAAACAAGATTGACCAATTCCTAATTTACCTAGATCATCAAACTTCCAACGAAAATTTTCCGTTCTAACTCTTAACCCACACCTAAAAGGATTACTCACCAAAACCTCACAGAAGTTTCACTCAAACCCAAAAGCACCGTTACAACGAAAACCCTTGGATTTCTATATATCAACTTTATTGCCTTAGATGGTATATTTTGTAATATTCTCTTTCTGCCAGAATATCTTCAGAATCAAGTAAGAAGATACTCCAGTAGATCTTCTCGTATCTCTCCAAATCACTTGTCCACGCACTGATCCTTGCTCACACTTGAGTTTACACTTCAAACTGTAAGCTTGATGTACTTAACTATTTGGGTGTTAGATTCCAGATAACTTACTTCTTAGATGTTCCCAAAGCACATAATTATCTTCCCGGATTCTCAAAGTCATGATTCTAATTTCTAATTTCAGGTAAATCATTTAAGGATTTTTATCCTATTTTATATTAATAAAACATGGAGAGATCTTTACACTTCCCACTTTTTTTTAAAGCAGTTGCATGGTAGAAGTTTAAGAGACCAGTCATTTCTTTTCCATTGTTTCACATCTATATTTCGAGTTCTGCTTCGTGAAAACAAGGACGAAGAGAAATTTTTTGTTTTGTTTAGAAAAAAACCCTTCCTTTTATTGTTTTATTTGTTCGTAACGTCTTCCTTATCTTAAGAGATCAGGTCTCAGAGCAAGGGTTTCGATCGCGAAAGTTCACCAGTAGGTGAGGAAATTGTGATCCCCAAGAGCACTGATGTATGTACACAGTCAAAAATTAAATTCGGCCCTCACTACGTTTCACTTTATGTCCCTAAATGCTTACAGTGAACTTTTAATGGGTATGAAAGCCAATGACAATGAATACCACTTGGAACAACCATTTAGGAATTCCTAAATGAAGAAGGAGAAATTGTATACCTTGTTTCTCATTCAATTGGGTGCACCATTGATCATTCATCCTAAAGACCATAAACGGGAATCTAGAACTGAAATGAGTCCGATTTTGATCCAAAAGGGAACTTTATGTCCCCAAATGCTTAAAACAGACTTTTAATGACAATATAGGCCAATGAAAATGAATCCTACTTGAAATAAGCATTAGGGGACTCCTAAACAAAGAAGAATAAGATATATATGTTGTTTCTCATTCTTTTGGGGACACCATTTGATGCAACCCTGGGAACGAGGTTACTTGATGGATGATGATGGAATGAAGGCTGGCCGTACGGCTCTTTCCTTTCAGCCGGTAGAAATGGAGGATGAGTAGATAGAAGTTATTGACTCACTTAATCAGTGAATGAAGTAGTTATCTGAATTACACAAACAACTTACTTCACAGTTTTTTAAAGAACCTAAGTGCATCTCACACCTAAACTCTAAAGAACAAAATTCAAAGACACTTTCTTTGAAGAAAAAAAATAGTTTTGTATTAACTTAATGATTCAAGGCGTGCTTTTAAAAATGGTGATGGTGGTGAACTTATATAGTGCTTATATACAAAGATTTAAAGAATTAAAAATAAGAGAGAAATCAGCATTTTAGAGATATTGTGAGGAAAATGCTGAATGAGGAAAATTTGTTGACTCCTTTGAATCTTGATAGCTTGGGAAAGTAATGATGATCCTTTGGAATGTCTAGGTTCATGAAATATAGTCTCAAAACGTAGCTGCCTTCAAAATATATTTGTCGGTATTCTTTGTCTTCAAATGATTCCATGTTATTAAATGTTCTTGATGCTGAATAAGGAAGGTTGACTTTGAATGTGATCCGCCTGATCCTGTGGCTTCTGGTGCATGGTAAGATGTTATGTGACTCATTGGAGGGTTAGATGTGTCTCCTGGTCGCCAAGTTCTCGTTTGTAGACATTTGAGTCCATGAGTGTCCAAATAAGGCAAGTGGAAGATCTTCTGGTTTAGAAGTTGGATAACTTTTAAACCGGAATTAACTTTGGTCTAAATCTAAGTCTCCAGTCTTCTATTATGAACCGAGAATCCAAAACATTTATACTCGTTGCTTATATCATCCGGGTCCAGTCGGTAGGCTTCATTAAGTATGTGTTAGTCTCCTTCGTGTTCACTGGAAATCCATCGAGTTGTAAGTGGAATATCATCTTCATGTTGAAAGATTTTGATGTGAATTCAATTCTCTGCGTGTCTGTGATGGGTTAAGTTTCTAAAAAAAAGTCGATTTGTAGCTTGGTTCCTCCTGGTTTGATTGGAATGCTTCATTTTCTGGTCGGGTGTGTCCATGTAACTCATTGTTGGTCTGACAGATTGATTCTTCTATATCTCCTTGGTGTGGAATCCTTTGGGGCTGATTCTTCTCCGTGGTGGCCTCAAAATGAGTTGATTGTGCTTTCCAAGTGGTTGTTGAGTTGAACGGATTGGTGTTGGCGTCCATTTGAGCTGAACTCAGCTTGCATGTCTCATTAACTCTCCTCAGCTTCATGTTTTCCACCTCCATGGCTGGCTCCAGTTTGGTACTTGTTCTGAGGTTTGTATCACCATTTATCAACCATACCAAAGACGAAAAACGGGAATGTAGAACTGAAATGAGTCTCATTTGGATCTAAAAGGGAACTTTATGTCCCAAATGCTTAAACGTGACTTTTAAGGAATATGGAGGCCAATGAGAATGAATACCGCTTGAAATAAGCATTATGGACTCTTAAATAAAGAATGAGAAGATCTATACCTTGTTTCTCATTCAATTGGAGACACCACTGATTAACCATCCGAAATACCAAAAACGGAAATCTAGAACTAAAATGATTCCCATTTGGATCCAAAAAGGTACTATATGCCCTTCAATGCTTAAAAGAGACTTTTAATGAGTATGGAGGCGAATGACACTGAATATTACTTGAAACAAGCATTATAGGACTCCTAAATGAATAAGGGGAATATATATACCTTGTTTCTCATTCAATTGGGGACATCATTGATTAACCATCCAAAACAGGAATGTAAAACTGAAATGAGTCCCACTTGGTAACAATAGGAAACTTTGTATCCCCAAATGCTTACAAGGGACTTCCACTACAAGAATACAGCGAATTTGCCACTGTTTTTTTTCGGTGGCGAACAAATAGCCACTGATTATCCACCAATTAGCAACTGAATTGACAATACCAAATTAGTGGCTAAAGAGTAGCTAAATTGGTAGTTATTTAGCTACTACTACAATCGGTGTCTAATTCGATAGCTATTTAGCTATTATAATCATCGATCTCCCAGTTGGTAGCTATTTAGCGACAGACTAGCTACTAGAATGGTGGTGACAAAATTAGTCGTAACCGCGACGATATTTTGGTAGCTAAATTGGTCGGTAATATGAATATAAATGGCGATTGTTATAAGAGTGGATATAACAGTAGCAAATATTCAACTCTAAGAAAATGAAATTATTATTGAAAACAGCTACCAATTTGGCAGTGGCAATTTGGTAGCCATATCCAACAGATACAATTTTGACCGTTATTAGACAATGGATATATTAATGAATTTGTTCCAATTAGATTTGGACTTTTGTGCAAGGAAAGGTATGAGAAGTATGATCCCTTCATTGTTTCCGAACATGCTGACCAAATGTGTTATATTCCTTATCAAGAGTAAAGAGAAGCAACGAAGAATGGTGAGCAGTAATAAAAGTCATTCCCCATGGTGTAATCATGGATAACTCTGGAAATTTTTTTGAAATAACTGCTTTGCAATATAAAGACAACTCTAATGTGGTGGTTAGTGGTATTGTTCAAGTAAGAAAACATGCGGTGGAAGCAGAAACAGAGGAGGAAATGGAAATTGATGATGGTGAAACCGTTTTCAAAGGAACCGAAGATGAGGACAAGGAATATGGCTCAACCGAAGATGAGGACGAGGAGTATAGCTCAACCAAAGATGAAGATTCAGCTGAAAATGAAGATGAAGAAGAAGAAGAATCTGATTGATGTGCTATATATGTATTATATATGTATTCTAATTTTATAATAAAGTTTGAATGATGTATTATTTTATCTATTTTTTGTGATTGACTCATTTTCTTTATATTATCTATCTTATATGTTACGAATAATGGTAATTTTTTAAATATACTATAATTTGTTTTATGTATTACAAGTTTTTAATAGAAAATATCATATACATATTATAAATTCTTATTTCAAAATAATGAAAAAAAAAATTTCATATCACACATTCATCTTAATTCTAACAAATAACCATGTTAACATAAGAATGTCAAATAAACAAAATTTGGGGTATAGGGATTTGATATTGTAACTGATTATTAGTGGCTAATAAACTTTAATTGGTGGCTAAAATAAATACCGAAAACAACCGGGAAATTTTCCCACCAAACTTTATGAATTTTGTTAACCCCGGAAAATTTTTACCAATTTTTTTTATTGCGACTGATTTATAGTATTTAAAATGGTGGCTAAGAAACTTTATTAAAAAAAATCCCAATATTTCATCGCAACCGGGAATTGTTCCCTCCATATTTTTGGTGAATCTATTAACCCGGGAAAAGTTTACCTCATTAATTTGGGTCTCTTTTATGTTTTAATTTTTTTTGGGCCCAACAAATTTCACTCAGGTCCACACTTAACCTATTTTCTCTCTCTCTCACCACAGATTCTTCTTGCTCACTCGAGCTTCACTTCATCTCTCTCTTGCCGCTGCATCTCCTTGTCGACAGCGACTTTCTCTCTATCTCTCTCCGTCTCTTTCTTTTTACTCTGGCTCACCTTTCCTCCGTCTCTCTCTCTGCACTCATGTTCATCATCTCAACTTAAATTATCTGATTTTGTTTCTCTGATTCTATCTTTCTGATTTCTTCACTCCGTCTCTCTCTATGCACTCCATTTTCTCTGATTTCTATCTCTAATTTTGTTTCACTCCATTTTCTCTTGTTTTGTCAACTGAACATGCATGATATCTAGGTTTTATAAGTTTTAATTTGCTCGAATTCTGGAGATTAAATTGGAATTTAGTTTGCTTGAAATGAAATAAATTGGAATTTTTAGGGTTTATTCTCATTCTCATTTTAAGACTATGAGTAATCGATGTCTTCTTCAGGTATAATTGTTAGGGTTTTCGAATGTTCTATTTGTTTTCTTTGTTCCGGCGAAAATATTTGCTTCTTGTTTGTGATGGCCTCCTTGGGAAGTTTCATGCGCTAATCGCTTCTCTGCAAAACCAAACACGATATGGTAAAAGTTTGAGTAACATTTTTCTTCTTGTTTATATTTACTTATGTTCTGCTGGTTTATATTTACTTATGTTCTTCTTGTTTATACTATATGCTCTTCCTTAGGCTGACGGAAATGGTGGGATTATGCCTTCTATAACTGAGTTGCTTAGGAAGACTCGCACAAAAGCAGATGGAACTTGTGGACAAATGTGCTGAGAAAATCTCTGTGAGGAGGTTAATAACATTGCGACTCAATAATGTGCGCATGAACTTAATTCTGATTCTAATGATGATGAGATAGATAGTGAAGCATAGTCCACTATTTCTACACCAACTCCGGAGATGCTCGATGTGGCTTTCTATAAGGTAACACTTTTCTTTCATAATTTTAATTAGATCTTATTTGAACATACACGATTGATTTATAAAGTATAAATGCTTGCTGAGATTGACATGGATGAATTTGATTTTAGTGTTTAGTTTGGTACTTGTTTTGAATTGATCTTGTTGAGATTAACATGGATTCGTTTTGTACTTGTTTTGTTCATGTGTTTTTTGTCAACAGTATGTTCCCTTGACTAAGGGATATCGATTTGGTTTAGGCTCCTTTCAGCGTTACAAAAGAGAGTCTTCAAGATCTACTCCTGGTTTTGACACACGCCCACAGCCCATGAAATTAGAGGTTGCTGATTTGAAGCAGAAGGTTCTTTCCCTGCAATCTACTGTGGCCCTCCTTGTTGAAACTCTTCGCAATGGTGGAACAATGCCTGCGACCACGCAACCAAATCCTCCTCAGCAATTCCACCCAGCTTCAAGTCATAATTATCAGCCTAACAATGGAGAAGCCTTATCCCTTTAAGTTAAAAACTGATTCTAATATAATTTTGGTTTAATCTTTTTTTGATATGTGCTAATAACTTTTAGCCTAATATTTGCTAGAAACATTTAGCAACTTGGTTTGTATATGCTAATTTACATTTAGCTTTTTGTTTAAATATTAATGACTAATGGTTAATGTTTTATATCTAATTCATTTTGTCAAATTAAATTGGAATTGATTATTTTAGTTAATTTATAATTGATATAATTATCAAAATAAACAATTACAAATATAATTTATATTAATATATTCAATAATATAATTCATAACAGCTACTATTACTTATTATGACCAAATCAGTAGCCCATTCACCACTATTACTTAGTCGCAGAATCAGTTGCTAATTGCCACTAACTGGTGATTGCTTTAACTGTGGCTGTATTAGCCACCAAAATCCATGGTTGAAAGGTGGTAGCTCTTAGCCACAATCAGTTCGTTAATAAGTCAGTTGCTAGATAACCACCATAAGATAGTCGCAAGAACAGTCGCTACTTGCCACTACCGTAGTGTCGCTAAAACAGTTGCTAATATAGCCACTGAAAACTATGGTAGTTAGGCAGACGCTATATGCTACTAAAATGATGTTGCGATAACCAGTAGCTGAATTCGCTACTGAAAACTGTGGTTGCGAGGCAGTAGCCCTTTTTGTCACCGATGGCTACTGTTAGCCACCAATTTCAATTTAGCTACCAGCCAACCGCTACCATTTTTTTAGTCGCTAATTGTGGCTAATTCAAAATTTGCCACTGAATTAGAGCTTTAACCACTGAAAAAGCGGTGGCTAATTTGTTGTATTCTTGTAGTGTTCTAAATAGTATGGAGGCCAATGAAAATGAATATCATTTGAAACAAGCATTAGGGAACTCCTAAAAAGAAGGAGAAGATTATGTACGTTAGTTCTCATTCAGTTAGGGACAAAATTCATCAACCATCCAACAGACCAGAAACAGGAATTTAGAACTGAGATAAATCCCATTTAGATCCAAAAGGAAACTTGATGTCCACAAATGCTTAAAAAGGAATTTTAATGAGTATGTAGGCGAATCACAATGAATACTACTTAAATCATGCATTAGGGGACTCCTAAAAGAAGAATAAGATCTATGCATTGTTTCTCATTCATATGGGACACCATTGATCAACCATACATAAGACAATAAGTGGGAATGTAGAATAGAAATGAGTCTCATTTGGATAAAAGGGGAATTTTATGTCCCGAAGAACTTAAAATGGACTTTTAATGAGTCTGGAGGCCAACAAAATGAATATATGCCACTTGAAATAAGCATTAGGGGACTCCTCAATGAAGAAGAAGAAGATCTATACCTTTTTCTCATTCATTACGAGATACCATTGATCAACATACAAAAAGATCAAAAAAGGAACTTCATGTCCTCAAATGAATTCCATTTGGATCCAAAAAGGAATTTTATGTCCCCAAATGCTTAAAAGAGATTTTTAATGAGTGTGGAGGTCAATGACAATGAATACCACTTCAAAAAAGCACAAGGGGACTTCTACATGAGGAAGAAGAAGAAATATACCTTGTTTCTCATTCAATTGGGGACACCATTGATCGACCATCAAAAATACCAAAAATGAGAATCTAGAACTGGAATCAGTCCTATTTGGATCAAAAAGGGAACTTCATGGCCCCAAATGCTTAAATGGGAGTTTTAATGAGTCTGGAGGCCAATGACAATGAATACAACTTGAAACAAGCATAAGGGGACTCCTACGTGAGGAAGAAGAAGATATATACCTTATTTATCATTAAATTGGGGACACTATTGATAAACCATGTCAAAGACCAAAAATGGAAATTTGGAACTTGAATGATCCCCACTTGGAACCAAAAAGGAGCTTCATGTTCCTGAATACTTAAAAATGACTTTTAATGATTACGTAGGCCAGTGACAATCAATACCACTTTAAACAAGCATTAGGGGAGTTCTAAATGAAGAAGGAGAAGATCTATACCTTGTTTCTCATTCAATTGGGGACACCATTGATCAACCCTCCCAAAGACCAAATACGGGAATTTAGAACTATAATGAGTCCCATTTTGATCCAAAAGGGAACTTCATATCCCTATATGCTTAAAAGGGATTTTTAAAGAGTATAGATGTTAATGGCAATGAATACCACTTGAAACAAGCATTAGGAGACTTCAAAATGAAGAAGGATAAGATCTATAACTGTTTTTTATTCAATTGGGGACACCATTCGATGCAACCCGGGAACGAGGTTACTTAATGGATGATGATGAAATGAAGGCTGACCGTACGGCACTTTCCTTCGAGCCGGTATAAATGATCTGATGAATAGTAGAAGAGATTGAATCACTCAATCAATGAATGAAAAAGCTGTCTGAATCACACAAACAACTTACTCTACAGATTTCTAAAGAATCTAAGTGCATCTCACACCTAAACTCTAAAGAATAAATTCAAAGACATATTTCTTTGAAAGAAAACAATAATATTTTATTAACTTTATTATTCAAGGCGTGCTTTTAAAAATGATGATGGTGGTGAACTTATATAGTGCTCATGTGCAAAGATCTAAAGAATTAAAAACAAGAGAGAAATCAGCATTTTAGAGATATTGTGGAAAAAAGGCTGAATGAGGAAAATTTGTTGACTCCTTTGAATCTTGATAGCTTGGGAAAGTAATGATGATCCTTTAGAGTGTCTAGGTTCATGAAATATAGTTTCAAAACGTATCTGCCTTCAAAATATATTTGTTGGTATACTTTGTCTTCAAATGATTCCATGTTAAATGTTCTTGATGCTGAATAAGGAAGGTTTACTTTGAATGTGATTCGCCTGATCCTGTGGCTTCTGGTGCATGGTAAGATGTAATATGACTCATTTTGAGGGTTAGATATGTCTCTTGGTCGCCAAGTTCTCGTTTGTAGACATTTGAGTCCATGAGCTTCCAAATAAGGCAAGCGGAAGATCTTCTGGTTTAAAAAATGGATAAATTTTAAAACGTAATGAATTTCGGTCTAAATCCAACTCTCCAGTCTTATATTATTAACTGAGAATCCAAAACAGTTGGATTCGTTGCTTAACTTCTCCTGGTCCGGTCGGTATGCTTCATTAAGTATGTGTTGGTCTCCTTCGGGTTCACTGGAAGTCCATCGAGTTGTAAGTGGAATATCTTCTTCATGTGGAAAGATATTGATGTGAATCCAATTCTCCTCGTGCGTCTGATGGTTAGTTATCTAAAACAAGTCGGTTTGTAGCTTGGTTCCTCCTGATTTAATTGGAATGCTTCATTTTCTGGTCGGGTGTCTCCATGTAACTCATTGGTGGTCTGGCGGATTGATTCTTCTATATCTCCTTGGTGTAAAATCCTTTGGGTCTGATTCTTCTTCGTGGAGGCCTCAAAATGAGTTGAATGTGCTTTCCAAGTGGTTGTTGAGTTGAACGGATTGGTTTAGGCCTCCATTTGAGCTGAACTCAGCTTGCATATCTCCTTAACTCTCCTCAGCTTCATATTTTCCACCTCCATGGCTGGCTCCGGTTTGATACTGGTTCTGAGTTTGGCATCACCATTAATCAACCATCCGAGAGATCAAAAATAGGAATATAGAACTGGAATGAGTTCCATTTGAATCTAAAAGGGAACTTTATGTCCCCAAATGCTTAACTGAGACTTTTAATGAGTATGGAGGCCAATGACAATGAATACAACTTGAAACAAGCATTAGGGGATTCCTAATTGAAGAAGGAGAAGAACTATACCTTGTTTCTAATACTGTTGGGGACACCATTGATCAACCATCCCAAAGACCAAAAACAGGAATTTAGAAGTGGAATGAGTCCCATTTTGATCTGAAAGGGAATTTGATATCCTCAAATGCTTAAAAGGGACATTTAATGAGTATGGAGGCCAATGACAATGAATAGCACTTGAAACAACCATAAGAGACTCCTTAATGAAGAAGGAGAAGATCTATATCTTTTTTTTTGTTATCTAATTCGAGACACAATTGATCAACCATCTCAAAGATCAAAAACGGGAATATAGAACTTGAATGAATCCCATTTGGATCTAAAAGGGAACTTCATGTCCCCAAATGCTTAACTGGGACTTTTAATGAGAATGGAGGCCAATGACAATGAATACAACTTGAAACAAGCATTAGGGGACTCCTAAGTGAAGAAGAAGAAGATTTATACCTTGTTTCTCATTTAATTGAGGACGCCATTGATCAACCATCCCAAAGACCAAAAACGGGAATATAGAATTGGAAGAGTCCCATTTGAATCCAAAAGGGAACTTCATGTCCTCAAATGCTTAAAAGGGGGATCCATTTAACTTCGCCGATGGGAGATATCGTGGAGAAGTCTTTCTGACTCAATTTCCCAGCATCCAAACACGAGATTGATTATGTGGCCCTAACCAAGGTAGAGAATATCCATGCTTTATGTGATTCGCAGGTGGTTCAAACCAATTAAGGGGAGAATACGAAATCAGGAACGAAAGGATGGAGGATTATCTAAATATAGTCCAAGATCTCGCATAGCAGTTCAAAGAATTCGAACTCACAAGGATCCCTTGAGGCGAGAATGCACCTGCCGACGCCTTAGCGGCCTTGGCATTAACCTCAGCCCCGGGGAAAGTAGGATTATTCCGGTGGAATTCATAGAATATCCAAGGATTGGACTACCCGATGTAATCTCGCTCATCTATCCAAATGGAGAGGGTCCCAGGGAAGAAATTCTCGGAGATTCCATGGAAGAAGACAAACTAGAAGCAGCCCCAACCATGGACGCTAACCCACAAACTGAAATAGGAGAGTACGGGTGCGACCAAGAATGGATGGGGTCACTAATGTAGAAGTCCCTACCGACAAATAGGCAGCACGCAAACTAAGAGCACATGCAGCATGCTTTTTCCTCTTAGATGGAAACCTTCTTAAGTGGAGATATTCTGGCCCTCTAATGACCTGCCTAGAAGGGAAAGAAGCTCTCAAAATCATGCCGGAAGTTCACAGCGCATCGTGCGGAATCCACTCCAGTAGAAAGGCACTCGCCATCAAGATCAAAAGGCATGGATACTTCTGGCTGACAGTGATCAAAGATTGCGAAAAATTCTCAAAGAAATGTGAGAAGTGCCAACGCCACGCTCCAACAATACGTTAACCCGCAGAAATACTCTCTTCGATATTCTCACCATACCCATTTACGCATTGGTCAATGGATATCATCGGTCCAATGCACAAATATAAGTAAATGCAGTACTTGTTCATCCTAATTGATTATTTTTCCAAATGGATTGAAGTAGACACGTATGCTAGCATCAGAGATGTGCAGGTTGAACATTTCGTCTGGAAAAACATTATTTGTAGGCATGGGGTACTATCATTAGTGCTTCACTCTTAACGAACTATGAATTGGCTTGATCGCCTAGCATTGGGGTACGTAGGCAACTTGTCTCATGATAAGTCCAGCTGTCTTTCAAACAAAAACATTGTCGGGGGAGTTGGAGTGTATACATTACCATTGGGAAAAAGAATATCTATACCTTTTTCTCATTCAATTGGAGACACCATTGATCAACCATCCCAAAGACCAAAAACGAGAATCTAGAACGAGAATGAGTCCCATTGGTTCCAAAAGGGAACTTCATGTCCCTAAATACCTAAAAGGGATTTTTAATAACTATGGAAGCCAATAACAATGAATACCACTTGAAATGAGCATTAGGGAACTCCCAAATGAACAAGGAGAAGATCTATAGCTTGTTTCCCATTCAATTGGGGACACCATTGATCAACCATCCCAAATACCAAAAACTGGAATCTGGAACTGGAATGAGTCCCATTGTTGGGGTCAGATGGGAAACCATAATTGATGAATGTCTATCTTGTAAGAGGTTTTAAGGCTAATCTGATCAGCATGAGCCAATTATGCGATGAATGATTGAAAGTTGTTTTCACCAAAATAGAATGTCAAGCGTTGAATAAACAGAACTGTGTTGTTCTCATGGGTATACGATCAAGAAATAATTGCTATATGTGGGACAGGTCTCAGAATTGTTTGACAGCCATGGAGTCACAGTTAGATCTCTGGCATGGTTTAACCAGAGTTGTGAAAGCTGGTGTTGTGATGGGTGTTCCCAAACTGGAAGAGACCACTCATACGATTTGCAAAGCATGTTGTGAGGGCAAACAAATAAAGGTTCATCAACGCCAACTAAATGATGTTTGTACACAGAAGCTACTGGAACTCATTCACATGGACTTGATGGGTCTGGTGCCACCCAACAGCTTATCTGGTGATAGGTACATATTCGTACTTGTGGATAATTTCTCAAGATATACATGAGTGTTATTTGTAAGAGAAAAATCTGAGGCGGCCGAGAGTTTTAAGATCCTTGTACTTGAACTGAGTACTGAGAAGGGTGGTATTATGCAAATCATGAGTGATCATGGAGGTGAATTTCAAATGAGAGTTTTAAATATTCTGTCAGGACGAAGCAATTTGTCATCAATTCTCAGCTATAAGAACTCCTCAATAAAATGGAGTGGTAGAACGCAAGAACAGAACTCTACAAGAAATGGCAAGAGCCATTCTTCATGGGAATCAAATCGCTCCAAGGTTCTGGGTAGAGGTTGTCAACATTGCGTGTTACATCATTAACCGTGTGTATGTGAGACCAGGAACCAAAACAACACCCTTTGAAATCTAGAGAGAAAAGACTCCAAATCTCCGTTATTTCCATGTTTTTGGATGTGTGTGCTATGTTCTAAATGACAAAGACCAGCTGCAAAAGTTTGATTTCAAAAGTGATGAAGGAATCTTTCTTGGTTACTCAACTTATAGCTCAGCATATCGCATCTATAACAGACGAACTCATCAGATTGTGGAATCTGCTAATGTTGTGTTTGATGATCATAACAACTTAAGTCTAGAGGAAGTGACTGCTGAGGAGCCATGGGGTGCGTCTGTAAACATACAAGCTCAGCCTAAGGAAGATAATGCTGAAGTTAATGCTCAGAAAGAAGGTGAACCAGAAGTATCCAATCAAGATGTTCAAGTTCATCGGAATCATTCACTGAAAGACGTCATCGGAAGTGTGTTATATGAGAGACAAACAAGGAACACAAAATAGGTTTCGAAGAGATGGTTAAGCTTGCATGTATGGCATGTTTTGTCTCTCTCGTTGAACCAAAAAATTATCAAGAAGCCTTGGAAGATGAGTTTTGGACAAGTGCTATGCACGAGGAGCTCTAACAATTCACTCGGTTAGATGTGTGGTATCTGGCTCCTCCTCCAGTGAATGTCAATATTTTTGGAACAAAGTGGGTTTACAAGAAAAAGATCGATGAAGATGGAAATATTGTGAGAAACAAGGCTCGTCTTGTAACTCAAGGATACTCTCAAATTGAAGGAATCGATTTTGATGAAACATTTGCACCACTTTCTAGACTTCACATTTGGCTGTTGTTTGGGATTGCATGCAAACTAAGAATCAAGCTATATCAAATAGATTTTAAGAACGCATTCCTAATTGGTGTCTTCCAAGAAGAAGTGTATGTGGCTCAACCTAAGGGGTTTGAGGATCCTAAGTTTCCAAACCATGTGTACAAGCTCAAACGTGCTTTGTATGGTCTGAAACAAGCACCTATATCATGGTATGAGAGCCTTACCCAGTTCTTGCTGAAGAAGAGGTATGACCGTGGAAGTGTCGACAAGACTTTGTTCACTATGGAGGAAGGAAGCAGCATGCTTGTAGTTCAAATCTACGTTGATGATATCATCTTTGAAGCGGCAGATAAGGTGATGGTTGATCAGTTTGTGGTCACAATGAACCGAGAATTTGAGATGAGTATGGTCGGTGAGCTTAACTACTTTTTAGGGATTCAAATTAAACAGACTGGCGAGGGAATTTTTGTGTCTCAGAGTACCTATATTTGTAATCTAAACAAGAAGTTTGATATGGAGACGTGTAAGTCAGCACAAACTCCCATGAGTACAACAACCAAGCTGTCAAAGGATGAGGATGGAGAAAGTGTTGATGAGAGACTTTACTGTGCCATGATTGGAAGCCTACTCTATCTCACTACAAGTAGACCAGACATATGTCTCAGCGTCAGTTTATATGCACGCTATCAGGCAAATCACAAGATGTCTCACCTGGCTGCGGTTAAACGTGTCATCAAATACGTACGAGGTGCACTCAGCTACAGACTTCAATATACAATGGAAACTAATATCAGTCTTGCAGGATTCTGTGATGCAGTTTAGGCTGGATGTCTTGATGACAGGAAGAGTACTTATGGTGGTTGTTTGTTCCTTGGGAACAACATGATTCCGTGGCATAGCAAGAAGCAGAACTGTGTTTCTCTATGTACGGCAGAGGCAGAATAGATTGCACTTGGAAGCTGCTGCACACAGTTACTCTGGTCAAAGCAAATGCTGAATGACCATGGTATACACACTGACTCTTTTCTTGTTCACTGTAAATATAAAAATGTCATTGAAATTTCAAAGAACCCTATTAAGCACTCTCGCACTAAGCATGTTAACATTAGACACCATTTTGTTTGGGAACTAGTCGAGGCAAAGCTAGCAGATATTAAACATGTTTTATCTAATAATCAGCTGGCTGATATTTTTTACAAAATCCTTTGATCACAATAGCTTCTTGCATCTGCAAAGAGCTCTTGGTATTTGTGACCTTTATATTTGCTGAAAATATGATGAGGCATTTGTCTAACTATTTAAACTCCATGTGTACCTCGTTATGTGTAGAGAAAGTTAGTGGTTTAAGACTGAATAACTCCATAGGTTATGTGTGCATTTGATTCTGTCGAGAAGATTGACACTCTATTCGGATTTAGCTGAAATAATAATTAGTATCTGAATCATATCACTATTAGGATTGTTAACTAAAATTACCATCTCTAGTTGGGTTGAAGAGCAAAGTGTTATATTATAATAATAATAAAAAAAAAATATTGACAATGGTTACGTTTGTGTTACGTATGTCCTCCCTTGTTTTCTTGAATGGTGATCTTAGCAGATTGGTATGTCACTCTCCTTGTGTTGTCAGGAGTCTTCTTCTCATTGATCTCGTGTGTGAAAATATCTCGGCTAAGAAAAACTGCATACTTGAGCTCCACCGTGATAAGGTACTGGTCGATGTAAGGTTAGTTAGCTATGTTGTTCTGTCACTCAGAAGGGTCCGTGAATTGATAGGATGTTCAGAGTTCAGATCGTGTGGTTTTCTGTTAAGCTGTTTTCTTTTCTATTTCTTAGTAAAGCTTCACTGTTATTTGCAAATGTGAGGCCTTCGTTCTTTTATTTTTGGGTAATTGTCTATGTGGGTTAATCATATCTCTTATTTTTTACTTTGACATCAGTAAAAATATACCGTAAATTTACTTCTTAGTCTGACCCATTCGTGCAACTCAAGCTGTGTCTTTTGAGCTTCATCTTAGGATTCATGTTGTGTATATAGCACGCCTGTTTGTGTTCTGTGTTTCTTAGCCGTTGTTCAATAAACCTTCTCTTCGATTGTCTAGAATCAAGTTTGTGTGTGCTATCATTAGTTCTTTAAGGAGATCAACTCGCTCAAACACACTCAAGTTGATGGTGTCCACTTCTCAACAGATGACTAAGCAAGCATCATCCTTTCACCCTGAGGTTATTGATCTGTCTCCTGAAGTTCCTTCCAAGCATCCTTGTTTTACTAATCAGCCAGATCAAGCTCCCTTTCCATCCTCTGAACCTGCTCCACTTCAAATTAACGGTTGTTATCTTCTCAAGTGGATAGAAGAGTCTGTGCATGCAGCATCCCCTGATGTGGCTGATGTGCTGGAGGTATCTAACGACTCTACTAGCGATGACACTCACTCCTTTATCCGGTTTGAAGATCACTATGAGGAGAACCGTGAGATATTCCAAGACCGTGACGAGCTGTACACTGCACTTACCTGACCTCAGAAGACTCCAATTGACCCTAATCATCCTACGTTTCAAGCCCGCAAGAGATGTGCCACGTTGAAAAATGGGAGTTTCTAAATCAGCTGCACCTTCCGACTCATGATCCCTAATTAGCTGAGGTAAAGCAAGTAATTTAAGATGTGGGGATGATTTACACGGTGTTGCATGTGTCCTCGTACTACCCCAACATCATTCTTGAATTTGTAGTAAATCTCCCTGATGCAGAAGTTCACAACGGGACTTATCATGTGTTGATGTGTGACAGCCTGTTCGAGTTCTCTCTGGGTTTGATCAATCATGCTTTCATGACACCTGCCTCTGGATTGTTCTCTGATCATACGGATAAGGATCTGGATACCTCTGTGATTGTTCTGACTAAGGGACGTTGTAGTTATTGGGGTGATGTGCCCTTTCCCCTGCTAATCAGATTATGTACAAGATCTGCTGTCTAATTGGGTTCTTTAATCGTTCAACAATGGTGAAGAATCGTCTACGCTTTCTCTAGATGATTCATTGAGGAAAATGATTTAACTTTGAGAAGTTAGTGTTTGATCAAATAATGGAGATAGCGCGAAACCCTTTACCTTGTCGGAATATCATCTTTCCGAGTTTGATCTTTCAAGTTATGTTCTTTCAAAGGTATGCAAGTTTCTCTCCTCGAGATTAGAGCGCCTCAAGGATATTCAGAGCGTGTGGCTATGCATTCTCGTGCTGTTAAGGATTCAAATAGTAATGAAGAAGAACCTGATGAAGCATTTGCTGCTCCAGCGCCATCTGGACCGTCTATTGTTGCTGATCTTGGTGAAGTTATTCGACTGCTGAGTCAGATGCAACTTCGTGCGCAGAGTAATTTGTAGTGTTTTTCTCTCCTTATTCTTCTGTGTATTCTGCTTTTTGCCTTGACTTGATTGTTTTTGTCTAATTGTGCACTCAAACGGGGAGAATATGAAAGTGTCCAGGGGGAGCAAGGATGTCTTGACTGATGGAGGAGGCGCGAAGATGTCTCTTGTTTATTTTCTTCTGTTTTTCAAAATCGGACTTGTTGAACCTTTTGGTGCTAGTCTAATGTGACTAGTTCAGGACTATGTGATTCATGTATTGAACCTATTCTATTTGTTTCAGTTTGTTTTTGGAAAGCTTAAGTGTGCTTTATTCACATCCGGTCTTGAAGTATTATATCTTACTCTGCTTTGTGATTGTTTGGATGTTTTTGTGTGGTCTGTGATTTGGTGTGTCTTGCAGGTTAGCATGGAGTGTCACACTCAGACAAAAAGGAGGAGATTGTAAGCTCAAGTGTGAGAAAGGATCAGTGACGTGGACAAGTGATTTCAAGAGATATAAGAAGATCTACTGGAGTATCTGCTTACTTGATTCTGAAGATATTTTGGCAGCAAGAGAATATTACGAGATATACCATCTAAGGAAATAGAGTTCATATATAGAGATTGTAGGGTTTTCGTTGTATGGGTGGTTTTGGTTTTGAGTGAAACTTGTGTGAGGTTTTGGTGAGTGATCCCTTTAGGTGTGGGCTAAGAGTTAGAACAGACAATTGTAATTGGACGTTTGATGCTCTCAGTAGATTAGAGATTGGTCAGTCTCGTTTCATTGTATTGAAAGCGTGTAAAACTGATTAAACAACTTGTTTAAGTGTTCAAGTGATTTCTAATAAAGTTGTGTTCTTGGATATTCTATGTTCTCTAATTATTACATGAAGGACTTGTGGAGCAATATATTGGTGTTAGATCCCAAACTCTCAGTTCGGATCCAGGAGATTACTTCCAAGTCATATCCATATCAGCACAAAGAGGAATATCACCTTGCAGTCATACCATGCGACCACAAAGAGAAAGTCAGGGATCAATCGCTGTCAGTCCAGATGAACCGAAGAGTTCAGTAATGACATAAAGTGAACGAGCTCGAGGAAATGGACAGAAGGCGAACAGAGGAATATCTCAAAGATCGAGGTCATAAGGGCATTCAGACTTATGGACGTTACACATTATTCCTCAAGTTGAAACCGATATATTTAAAGACAATAATTCTTTTTTATGTCACAAATTAAGTATCAATCTTTGTATAAATAGAAGACCGTAATCATTGAAAAATGCATTTTCTTTTATGCATAATTCTTTCTTCATTAGTGTCAATACAAACCGTCATTCCCAAAATACTTGGCTATTCTCTTTCATTTTTAGCATTTCTTTTAATTTTTGCAAAACTATTTATTATTAGGAAATATGACCGCACCTTTCGCGGGCAGTTTATTATAAAAAGAAAAACATTGTTAAAACAAATTATTTATCTATCATAAAAATCTTAACGAAATAATTATATATAAGATATTTATAAACCACTAGCGTAAACAAAAGATACAAGAAAATGAAAGTTCAAATTCATATAATATATACTATATTCAATGTTCTTTTCTTCGATTTCCCTTTCTCCTATATTACCAAAATCTTCAATCATCTTCTTGTAGTCACTCTAGATGCAACAACTTATAACTGACCATGCGAAAACACAGATTTTGGCAAAAACTACCTAATATTTGCAGTGTTTGACTTTGACATTTATAAAAGTTATCGCAAAATCAAAGGCAACAGAAAATTGTTTGCACCTCATTCTAAACGAAATCGTATCTATAATGGTGTAACAAACAACCTCGAAGCAAAACCTTATGACTAACCTGTTATAAGTTTGGCCTTACTCACATGATTTACTAATTGTGTCACAAGTAATCTGGTATCATTACACAATCAACTCCTAAGATATATAATCATAAGCAATATAATCGAAGTACTGATCTTCAACTTCAGTTCATAGTTTGGTAATCGATATACCTTATTCCTGACTGTACACGACATCGTCCATTGTACTTATATCCAAAGCATCTATATTATCCGCACCTTGATACAAACGCTTCACACCTTGCCACACACAAAACTACAATAAAAGTTAAGTATAACAAAATGTATTAACAAAAACTAAAACCAGAATAATCGCTTTTTAGAATTACCTGCTATTTGGGATAATATATACTTATTTATCACATCAACATCCTGATTACGGGGACTCTGTATAGCCCATCCTTGGAAAACCCCTAATATCACTGGTAATCTTGTTTCTGGTGGCTAAACGAACATTCTTTCGAGCAAAACTTTCTTACTAACTTTCTCATTGGTAATACTCCAAACCTTAATCATGTGACTGCTAATTGTGTTACAATTGACTGCATACCACTTCAAATCCACCTTTAGGATCCATATCCCTAAAAAACATAATATGGGCACCAATTCTCAATTTTAGATCATGGTTTGGTAATCTTGATATCTCAATACTGTTTAAATATTCTTGAGTGCAGATCATATCATCTATTTTACCTATAACAAAAATATCAACATTATATGAATTAAGATACGAATTCTCCTCACCTTGTCAAATATAATATTAAAAAAATAAAACTGGAAAATTAATAAATAATTACTTTTTTTTACTTATTCTTTCTTTACCTTAATGACATGAGTTGCTAATTGTGTTATAACCTCTCTTCACTTAATCAAATGTAAGACTAAAATAAAAACAGAAAACTAATACAAAATTACTTGTTCTCTTCTTCTTTCTTTTCCATCGTTTTCGCTTCTCCATCAACTTTTTCTTCCAGCTTTTGTGTCTAATTCTTCCTCGTCTTCTCTTTCTTTAGGTATGTATTCCTCTTCTTCCATTTTGTATTTTAGCTTTTTCATCCTAATATTTTTCTTATATGTCTTCATCATCTTCCGATTTTTACTCGTTCTTTTTTTCTTTCTTTTCCATTTTTAACATTTTTGTCTTCCAAAATTTTTTTCTTATCTTGTCTCCATCTTGTTTCTTGAGATCTCCCTCTTTTGTGTTGAATTTTTATTCCAACCTTATTCTCACTCTTCTTTCTCTTCTATTATGTTTTGGTTATTCTTCATTATTTTTTGTTACCTCCAGCATCTTCATCGTCTTCAAGTTTTTCATTTCTTCCAACATTTTCCGTCGTTTTTGTCTTCTTCCTCGTCGTCTCTTTCTTTTCTTTTGTACTCATCTTCCTCTTCTCTCCCTTCATCCACTTGTTCAAATTTTGGAGTTTTTATACTCATTTTTTCTCTTATACCCTTTCATCTTTCAGTTTTTAGTTTTTTTTTTTTTTTTTTATGGTTTCTCATCATCTTCTTTTTCATTTTCGATATTGATAGCCTTCGTTTTATCCAATTTTTTTGTCTTTCAAATTTATTTTGTCTCATCTTCTTTTTATGTTTTATGTTTTGTCTTTTCCCATTGATTTAAATTATTAATATTGAATTTTATTAATTATATACATACTAAAAACATATGCTATAAATAAATATTTTATTTTAAAAAATATCTTTGGTCATTCTCGTATCAATAATTTTATTAAAATATTAAATAATTTTCTCCTAAATAAATATATGTTTTGCTATGTTTCAGTGTTAGTAAATTTATCTTGACTTTCATGTTATTTATCTTCTTAAAAACTGGAGTTCATTTGGCTCAATCCAATTTTGTTTTTATTATATATCTACTTAAATTAATTTTTCAGTATGGGTTTTTTCAATTTCATATCAGCTACTATATTTATAATATCTTCTTTCTCATATCTTTCTTTTCTTAATCATCATTATTTCTTTTTCCATCTTAATCGTTTTTAATCTTTTTTTCTTTCTACTTCTACTTCTATCAGTTTAACCACATTTTCTTGTTTCTCTTTCAACTTTTTCTGTCTCATCCTTGTCTTTTTCCTCCCTCATCTTTTCCATCTTATGCTTTGTTTTGTACATATTTTCTTCGTCTTTATTTTTCTATTTTGATTTTTTGTCTTCATTTTTTTCTTATAACTCTTCATCATCTTTAAATTTTTAGTATTTTTATATGGTTTATTCTCATCATCTTTTTTTTTTATTGATAACCTTCGCCTTATCTAATATTTTTTACCAAAATTATTTTATCTCGTCTTCGTCTCTTTGTGTTTCCTCTTATTCCTCTTTTCATTCTTCTTCATCTTCTTTATACTCTACCATTTCATCATCTTCTAGAGCTGCAGTTTTTTGACCGAATCAGCTGCGGTTTTGGACTGAACCGAGTGGTGCAAACCAAACTGAACCAATTCTTTTGTTTTGATTTGGTCCAAAAACCGATCAGAACACTTTTTTGGTTAGCGGAGAATTCTGGTTCAGTTTGTGTCAAACCAATCGGTTTTCGGTTAACTAAATTTCAAAACCTAAAATGTACCAAACTTAGGCCAGTCTTAACCTAATTAAGCCGGTTGTAACCAATTTTAATTAATAATCGAATCTAACCGAACCAAACAGAATTAACCGAATTTAACCAAATTTTGTTAGTGTAACTGGTTTTTTAAAAAAAAATATCAAAATTTGGTTAAAAAAACTCAAAACTTCTGTTAGTTTCGGATGATCTTTACAAATTTCACGGTTAATCGATAACCAAAAAACCTCCTCAATTCGGTTTGGTTAACTGAAATTGCAGCTGTAGATATTTAAATAATTATAAATTCTTGTCACAATATATATTCAATGATTAAAAAAAAAAAATTTCAAGTCATCCGATAATGTATACTTAAAAAAAAACGTTTTTTTGCTGTAGATTCCCTAGAGAAAAACAATCGTACTCACTCCTCCTCTTTTTCTGGTGCAAACTCAGCCGCAACAGCTAGCCAGACACGAACAATTCCATCACTTTCTTCTCTCTCCAGAGACTTCTTTCTAGCATCTAGCCGTTTTGGGTGTGTGGCTCATTCCGACGCTATAGATTCAGGCGCGTGTGTCAAACTAAACATGACAGCTGAGAGAGTGAAGCTTACGCTCAAGAAATGGAGTGAGAGAAAATGATGTGATATATTCAAAAAGTGGTTCCTCTCTTCCGATTCGCATTTCTTTTCCACTAATATCTATTTAATGTTTTGTAACACTTTTTGATGATATAGAATAAGAAAGGTAGCGTCGCTGTGAAGCCTATAGTGAAGAAAAATAAAGCAAATATTGATCATGTCACTGCGGTTAAGAACAAAACTTCCTGGCTCTGTCAAACAACTTCAGATGAATTTTATAAAGCTTATGCTTCCCTACGCTGCACTGAATATAAAGGAAACTTAAACCACTCATTCAATTTATAATTGAAGAAAACAAAAGCGAAGAAAAGGGTTTCCATATGTTTGGAGGGTTGTGACTTAACTATTACTGATGCGAGTTGTTGTCTTTTTCATTCCTTCTTCATAGGTGAAGAAACGAAACACTTTTTAAACGTATCAGGTCCAAAGGGTGTTACGCATTATCGAAATAGCCTCTGCAGTTTGCACTGTTTCTAAGAGTAGAGTCCGACTATCGCATTAAAGATTCACCAGTACTCGTCAGCAGTGGATATAATTCAGTCTCAGCTTTGCCCTAGATGTTCTGCAGATATTTTCTAAAATCAACTTTTGCTAATCAATTTCGATATTTCTTACTTCCAATCTGGTTTTTCTAATTTTTGGATTTCGCTAACAGCTGAGAGTGTCGCTTTGGTATAGATATCCTTTGTAGAATCGTTACTCTGGAGCTGCATCTGAAGCTAGTTACGATCATCATGTTTCAGAACATATTGCTAGCTATATTGATATCAGAACTATAATTTTACTGCCAAGAACAGGAGATTTATACTTATAGTACTGATTGTCACTTGTTTCAGCAGCAATTTGATTTAAGGAATCGAGCCCACCGATTTGTTATGTAAAATCATAGCTATAATTTATATATATGACATAAATACATGGTTCATTGTGCAAATGAAACCATAAATCTTTGATAACCGGAAGAAGGTTCCACAAGACCCTCCTTTTCTTTATTCTGATTGGTCCGGTCTGGTCTGATCCGATCCAACCAAGTTTGGTTCAGATAAATCCGGATGTATTTGGTTGGATCTCTACTTGATGTAGAAAGGATCCATGAAAACCCACTGAAAGACTTGCTCGAACTGAACGACAGCATTTTGCAAAGAATAGTTTAGGCTCATCCTCATCAATCATTCCCATGACTGTTTATACTCTCTGTACGTTGCTGCAGCCAACCTTAAGGCCTGAAAGCAAGTAACGCAAAAGGTTCATTTTTTTTTCTATGGCTTTTCACCCATTAAAACCTCGAAAACATAACAACAAATCTTGAAGAGAAATAGGGAAGCTCGATATGCTTACAAACACCATGCTATCTTTTGACAATCGAGGAAAAAATCATCTGTAACATTAAACCCACGAAAGAAACTTAGAGTATTATTATTGAGGGGGGTTTTAACCTAAAACTCTTAAAAATAATCATTAATTAAAATATTATGATCCAAGATCCTTGATCCGAGATCTTAGAATTAATTACAACTATGAACAAAACTAAAACCTACAGACAAATCAAAAGTAAAAAAGAAAAGCGGCATACCTATCATGATAATACCAAAGAACATGCACAATCCCGTTTAACCCTAAAATGCAAGACCAAAACCACAAGCCAAACAACAAAAAATCTAAAACATGTTAAATGAACACCAACCTTAAATCTTAGTGGGAAGAAACAAAAGCCCTAGGTGAAAAAGGTAAACCAACAAAAATAATCAGAACAGAAAAACAATATTAGTAACCACTAACCGGATACACGACTTTTTTAAGAAAATATAAGAAAAAAAACTAAAGCGTCAGTTGAAAAAGGTAAGCAAACAAAAATTAACAAAACAGGAAAACAATATTAGTAACCACAAACTGGATACACAATTTATTTAAGGAAATATAAAAAGTTTAAGACGATAACAAACCTGGAATCTTAATCAGCAAGACGGCACAGAAGCGGAAACTGTAAAATTTAAAAGCCACAAAAGATAGACAAAACAACAAATGACATTAGCAACAACGAACTCTTAGAAATGTTATCAGAACACTAACCAGATACATGATCTGCTCAAGGAATCATAAAAATGTATAAGAGGATAACAAACCTTAAACCTTAATCAGTAAGACACCATACAAGCAGAAACTGAAAAGTTTTTAATCCACAAAAGATACACGTAACAACAAACGATATGTGCAACCATGAACTCAAAAATGTATAAGAGGATAATAAACCTTAAACCTTAATCAGTAAGACACCACACAAAAACTGAAAAGTTTTTAATCCACAAAATATACACGTAACAACAAACGATATTTGCAACCATGAACTCCAAAAAATGATATCAGAACACGAACAATACAAAAACTGTAACACCTATATCATTTAAACATAAATAAAAACAAACCAATCACAACACATAAAAATTATCAAAAACAAACACAACTATCTCATACAATCACAATAACCAACAATGAAAATTATAAGAAAATCCAAAAATACGATCTCAAAATATTAGAAACCAGTAGCCATATAATATTAACCCAAATACGAGAAGAACAAAAACACGAGAATGTACATGTAGTCTAACTCTGATAACTCGGACAAAAGACGAAGGGTACCAAGCACCACCTAAAAAATAAATATCAATGACAAAACATATCGCATGATAAGCGTGTAAATAAAATATCACCGAACCAACAATGCCTACAACACTATATCAGAACACTTACCTTGTATCTCCAACGACAGGTAATATCAACTCACCTCAGACAATCAAGACAAACGCACAAAACACAGTACAAAGCAAATTAAACCAACCCAACCCAGTGGAAACAATATCAACAGAAAATCCAGCATAACCTAAAACCACATTACGAAGGTATAAACACACTATTCAAACTATCTATCACAGATAAAAATGAATCACATAATGGATTGCATGATCTCCAAACTTGCCAAGACTAAAACACCTCGAAACTCTAATGAAAAATACATTAACACACCTCATATCTCGAACCGATCCAAAATACAATAATTCAAACGATCAAAACACCCAACAACACAACTAATACAAACTATCCAAACACGACTTCAAAGCACCAAAAAACATGAAATACATCCAAAAGGTCACCCTAAACAAACAAACACAAGAGAAAAGACCTGAAAGCACAGCCACAAACCGCAGACAACGGACATTAGTAAATCAAACAACAAACCCAAAACCATAACCCTTCTCACAGAAAAAGATAATCAAACCAACAACACAAAAGCAATATATCAAAATAATCACCTCAAAGCTTTGACGCAAAAAAATATCAATACACCTTGGATCTTCGACGTAAACGCATGTAAACACCGCCTGTAAATAAAAAAAACCATAAACCCCCGATAAAAATCAGAAACCAGCAGCACAAATGAAAAGACAATACAAGCACAAGAAAGCATAAACATGAACACACAAATGAGCACTATTGAAAAAGAAATCTCAAACCATCTCCAATGCCCATGATGGCGGTATATATATATATATATATATATATATATATATATATATATATATACACAANAACCGAGGAGAACGCTAAACGTCTCAACAGATAGATATGAGCAGATTTTTTAGCAAGATTTTATATTATGTTTAGAATTATCAAACACACAAATAATATAAAATTAACAGAATTCATATCTTTGTAAGATTCAGTATCTTCTGTAAACCACAGAATAAATCCTTTTATTTTTTATTTTTTCGCCTTTTTTATCAAGACCTCAAAACACGCTACCTTTTATGGGTTCTTCATAACTCTATTAACTTAATTCCGAGAAACACTGTCGTGCTAACGTAAGATCGAACAAACACAGCACCTAAAGAAACAACAAATTTTAGCTCAAATTAACCACCGCAAAAGACCCTGGATCTCCTCAAGAAAACTCCAATCAAATAGGTTGAAGATTACATATTATATTTTAATTACTATTATATAGAAGTGTGGAAAACTAAAATTTTGTTTTTTCAAAAATATTAAATATGAGATATTATTAAAGAATATATCTAAAAGATTATCTTATTTTCCAAAATATTAAACATGAGATATTGTTAAAGAATATATACTATCAAATCTTTTTATTTTCGCCGTCCCTATATTTTCAGTTTTAAAAACATGAGATAAGATTAAAGATTACATATCATCAAATAATATAATGATCTCTATATTTTCGAGATTATCTCTTTTTTTTTTTTTGCAAACGTTTTTGTTTTTTGCAAACGTTTTTTTTTTTTTTGAGAAACAATTTAAACTAATATTTGCATTAAGGGTAAAAGAGACTTTCAACAGTCCAACTTTCAACGTGGTGGTTCTATTCCAAAAACTTACTTCGCAAATATATATATGATATATATGATTATAAAGAGAAAAAACCTCCGTTTAATAAAAATTCAAATTCAAGTGTGGAAGATCCATCACCCACAGATAAGAAAAGAAAAAGCAAGGCATTAAGCTTAAAACCGAGTTAGAAATCCTTCCAAGAACCTCTCTTTCCCTTATTCCATCGAAAAATCCCAAACCAAACTACTCACTAACCAAGAAAAGATCTTCAAAATCCATAAGATAAGAGATCTAGTCATGGTTTGTAATCAAAAATAAAGAAAAAAAATAAAAGAAATATGAATCTTTAATAAATTAAAACAAGTCTTACAATGTTAAATCAACCTAAAAATTAAAATAAAAAAGGTTTAAGCTTTTAAAAGCTTTAATGGCAGAAATAGAAATAAATTTTTGACAAAGAGAACAAAGAAAAGAAAAAAAAAACAAAAAACAAGAGAAAAATGTTGTTTTATTACGTCGTAGTCGACTCCTTTTATAGCAAAAGTGGAAAACCTTATATCGGGACCATTTTTCCCATGGTAAGCTATTACTGGTATGTAGCGCATTGTGTTCATGGAAAAGACTGTACAAGGTTGCATCAAAGGCGAATATCAGGTTCTTACTATTTTGGCGCGATAAAACTTTTTTTTTTTAACACCGCGATTGACCTTGTTGCAATAGCCTGTTGTTGCGCAGAAAAATGTTTGTCTTGCTCTTCGGGTTATCAAACAGCATCGAGATCACACTGTGGTGCTTGCATGTTGTGTCTTTGGGAAACTTCTGACTCAAACTTGGGTTTTATCATGCAACATCAGGGTCAGCCCTTGGCAATGGTTCGATGTGCAATCTTCGGGCATTCATACACCGGATTGAGACTGTTGCATGTGCCCATTGCTTCACGAGAAATATTCGTTTTTCCTTCTTTACTCCCAAATTGCCACCTCCTTTAGCTAAACCTCCTCCACACCTCAAGTATCAGAAAAATAAATCCAAAAATTTAAGAACATGGAAAATATTAATATAATGTATCTAGATCTAAAATGATGTGAAAACTTAAAGAAAACATGCAAAGTGAAACCTAAACTATCATGAAATACGGATATGATGCAAAATGCAGAGATTTCACCATAATATTAGGGAGGATTTTTATTGAGTTAAGAAAAGAGATTATCTTGTCCCTACATTTTGTTTGTAAAAATATTTTTTTTAAATATTGTTTTGATCAATTTTTTATACTAATTATTTTAATTTTTTCTATATAGTTATTTGTTACTTATATATCATGTTCGGAAATTCGGTAGGCGCTAGTCGCACGGTGGATCTGTGCATAACGAGTTATAAAAAATTCAAGATATTCGGGGAAATTTTTTTTGTATTTTTATCTATGAATATGTATATATATCATACTTGAGAGGGTAACAAGTAATTGTCACCTGATGTAGTGGTTAAAGTAACAACTTGCTTGGTGAATACTCGAGTTCGAGGTTCAAAGAACACGTTTTGGGTATTTTCTTAAGTTTTTAGGTTTAATAATAATGCAACGACGATTATATCTGTGTCTTCAATCTATTCTCTTCAAAATTGGCTACCGTTTTTTTTTCATGATTTTATTGTTGTTGCTAGTTTTTCTTGTAGATTCTATCCCAATACAACAGATCTATGAGCACACATCAAATTTGTGACTTAATATTCGGACTTTCAATCGAATCGAATAAAAACAAAGTTTAAAACAAACATTTCATTCCGATTTTTTTACCGATTTTGGTAAATTTCTACAGTTGGCAGCTATCTAATGCCTCAACGACGATTAATAGGATCTCCACTGCGCGTTTTCGAATAGAGCTTATATATATTCACTATTTTTTATCGGATTTTTTCGGTTTTTAGAAAGAAAAAGCAATATACATTATCACAAAAAAAAAATGAACTTGAATAAAGACATCGATAATAGTTATATAGAAAGTAAAATTAAAAATACCAAACAGCAAGTGTAAAAAAGGGCAAAACAATCTCTAAAATGCAAATATTCTCAATTCTCCAAATAGATAGTTTTGATTAAATTTTGATTAAAACTCTATAAACAAAAGTATAATTTATATCAGCAATTTAACCCAAAAAATTATCCCAAACACTAAATTTTTCATTCTTGATTTTTTTGTTCATTAGAAAATCTGTTATGAATCACAATCAGTATTGAAACAATCTAAGAAGCTATCTGATTAAAAACATAAATGTATAGATAGTTTACAACAAAATCTACCATTAGAAAAAAAAACTTAAAAATATTCCTTGCTAATTAAAATATTTCAGAACAAATTCAAACTTTGTTAATACATTGTTTTTGTTAGAAGTCAAACAAACAATATACAATTGTAAGCATTAAGTTGGAATTTGGAAACTATAATCCTGCTTTCATTGCTTCGTCTCTGTCAACTCTTCCTCTTCCGTCAATTATTGTTTGCTCTCCCTCTCTTGTTTCTGATCTAATTGTTTTCTCTTAATACAACTATTTACTACAAAGGGATATTTTATTTTATTATAATTTAAAGAAGAGTTAATGCTAAGACGTGAGTGTGGGTCCCATTGATACAGAAAGAAGACACATTTTCTTGAAAGTAAAGGATCCAAAGTCAGAGATGACACGCCCAAAATTAAAACCTACTCTGCCTCAGCCTCGTATACAGTAACCGGAAGACGAAAGAACAATCGTAAGAAAGAGAACCTCGGCGAAGAAGAAAAAAGCATGGGGAGTCTCAGGAGTAGAGGGAGACACGAAATAGATGAGATTGAACAGCTTTCGAGAGAGAGCAGTCATTTTAGTCTTTCAACTGGAATTTTACCTTCACTGGGGGCTAGAAGTAACCGACGAGTTAAGCTGAAGAGATTCATCGTGTCTCCTTACGATCACAAATACAGGTCTCGTCTTCTTACCATTTCTTAGTTTTCTTATACTTCTCCTCGAGTTAACAGGACATCTATCCTCTCTGGGGTTCGCTACTTACTAACGATTTTAGCTTGATTCTTCTTATTCATTGATTTCCGGGGATCGGAAACACCAAAGTTCTCTATTTTTTTCCGTTGAAAACACAAAACGTTATTCTATAATTTTTGTTTTTTATAATAACTAGACTAAAATAATGAGAAACCCACGTATAATACTTTTTGGACGGCCGACAGTAAAATAAAATAACAATCATCATTATAATATAAAATAATTAAAATAACCCACGTAATATTTTTATTTTAAAAAATAAAAACATACAGTATGTTTATTTGTTGGATCGTTTTGAATATTTTTTTATTTTATTTAATTATTGTAGAAGCCATTATCCTTTTGTAAATGTTAATTTTTATGTGATTATTCCATTTATTTTGGGTTATTGGATAACGTTTTAACGATTAACTGTTTCAAAACACTTAGAACACTTATTTTTAATGTACCATATTATTCATTTATATGTACAATCAAATTTTCTAGATTGTTCTACTTCTACCAGTTAACTATATAGCGAAATCGCAAAATGTTAAAAATAGAATAAGATAGAAAATATTTTTAATGCAAAATAGAGTTTGGAATAAAGATTTACCAGACAAACAAAGCTAGATTTACAAGACAAACAAACCTCATTTTTCATACCACAAAAAAAAAAACTCTCCTTTTTATTCAATATTTGGAATATTGAAATTCTAGTCCCCTCTCTTTCTTATATGACAGCTAAAAGGAAAAATATTATAAATGCAAATGTGGAAAAATCAAGGCTTCCATTATTACACATTGGTTAGCTAATTAGCTAAAAGCCGCCTTTGCTTTTGGCTTTTGGTTATCGCTTTTGCTTTTTAAGATAATATATTAATTGCCCAAAAATAATGGAAACGTCAAGGTGAACGTAATTTATTTTAAAAAAATAAAAAATTGATCGTGAAAATTCGAAGCCAACACTTATTTCAGCGATTATTGGAGTTAAAATCCATCATTATACTACGAAGTTCCAAGATACTTCATTCTAAGGTGGTTAATTGAATAATCTTTACTTTGAATGGTCCTGTAACATCAATTTGAGAATATATGAAATTTAACACTTGAACTATCTTAAAACTCTCCAAGCAATCAAAGCGGTAGACGGTTGATTAATGCTCAGTGTAGGTCCAACAATAATTGTATGAAATTCATCGAGTAAACTATCTTAAAACACATAGGATCAAACTAAGGCTGGTAGAATAGCTACACAAGTGTTGTAGATATATTTGATAAACCGATTAATCCCTTGACACCAAATCATATTGAAAGTTCACAAGTAAAAGAATAGATTTTAGTCAATATAACTTTTATTAAAAAGATGGTTGAAAGATTCATATATATTTTTCAATGATATTAATTAAACTAAAAGATTATGGAAACTTAGGCTATTACGAAACTAGGAAAGGAAAAACAATAACTACTTTATTAACTTGACTCCTCAACTGGTTCCACACGAATTTAGGTTGAAGTATTTGTGAGGATTGGGGCAAAGCAATGGCAATGTTTCCTTAGGCCTTATCATTCAATACTTGCAAGAAAACCAAAGTGGTTTTGGTTACTTCCTCCTCACGGCTCATTTGAATATGAACTTGGTGGATTAGACCATTGAGTGTGGCCTTAAGCTGCTTAGCCCTTGCCTTGGTCATCGGTCCATTTGGTACAAGTCTTCAAATCAGCAATAAAATCATCTTTACATCTATGTTCTTTGAATTCTTCTCAAGAAATTTCAATTTCCTAAATTTAGCAGTGCGAGTTTCCTCCTACAACATTGATAATTTGATACAATCTTATCAAATAAAATAGCCAAAGAAATTTTTTATTTGTTGTATCATGGCGTCATCAAACAATAATAGAAAAGTGAAACAGAATATGTTGAAAACTCCAAGGCTACCAAACAAAACAAAACTAATAGAATTATCAAATGATGATTATTGATAAAGACTGAAAATGGAAGTGTTGAATGCAGGATATGGGAGGCTTTCCTAGTGGTTCTTGTGGTTTACACTGCTTGGGTTTCCCCTTTTGAGTTTGGGTTCTTGAGAAAGCCCAGGCCACCACTCTCTATCACCGATAACATTGTGAATGGATTCTTTGCTATTGATATCATCATGACTTTCTTTGTCGGTTATCTTGATAAATCAACTTACCTACTTATCGATGATCGTAAAATGATTGCATTTAAGTACTTGCGTTCTTGGTTCTTACTTGACCTCATATCAACCATGCCCTCCGAAGTGGCTATGAGAATCTCATCTCAGTCTTATGGATTATTTAATATGCTTCGTCTTTGGCGAGTTCGCAGAGTCGGTGCCTTGTTTGCCAGGTTCGAATCAATAAACTTTTATTATTCCTTCCCTTCTATTCTCTAGATCTTGACATTCTCTTTGAACAGGCTTGAAAAAGACCGCAACTTTAACTATTTCTGGGTCCGGTGCGCAAAACTCATTTGTGTAAGAACATCAAAATGTATAATGTCTCTTTACTTAAACCACACTCTTGATATAGTAGTACTCATTAACTAGAGTATCATGCAGGTCACCCTTTTTGCGGTTCATTGTGCTGCGTGTTTCTATTACCTTATTGCCGCACGCCACCATGACCCAGCAAAGACCTGGATTGGAGCAACATATGCAAACTTCCTAGAGGAAAGCTTGTGGATGCGATACGTGACTTCCATGTATTGGTCCATCACTACTCTAACCACTGTTGGCTATGGTGATCTTCATCCCGTGAACACAAAGGAGATGATATTTGACATTTTTTATATGCTCTTCAACCTCGGATTAACAGCATACTTGATTGGTAATATGACCAATTTGGTAGTCCATGGAACAAGTCGGACAAGAAATTTTGTAAGTTAGTTTGCATCACTAATTATATTTATGATTTACAAGACTGTTAGGATAATAATAAATTCCGTTTATCTTATTCTAGAGAGATACAATACAAGCTGCTTCAAACTTCGCTCGTAGAAACCACTTACCACCTCGTCTGCAAGATCAGATGCTAGCACATTTATGTTTGAAGTATCGGACAGACTCTGAGGGGCTGCAACAGCAAGAGACTCTTGATGCACTCCCAAAAGCAATTAGATCGAGTATATCACACTTCCTTTTTTACTCTCTTATGGATAAAGTCTACCTGTTTCGCGGAGTATCCAATGACTTGCTGTTTCAACTGGTAAACTATTTAGAAAGCATACTCATCTTCCATATAAAAAAATCATTCATTCATCTCAGTTTTTACTTGTAAATTTGGCAGGTCTCAGAAATGAAAGCCGAGTACTTTCCACCAAAAGAAGATGTAATCTTAGAGAATGAAGCGCCAACAGATTTCTACATCCTCGTGAACGGCACTGCGGTAATAACCTGTACAAAATTCTCTATTACTTTGTTGTATAGAACTATATTAAAATAATGCAAGACGAATTTACCTCTTTGAACAACATTTTTATGGTACTAGGACTTGCTTGTTCAAAACGGTGGAACACAAAACAGTGGAACAGAAACTGTAAGTCACATTACTTTGAAGGAGACTCATTTTATATCTATTACTTTTTTCTCCAAACCCTTGATCATGGAGTTAAGCATTCATAACGTACGAGTGGTTTATGGAGATTTTCAGGCTGTGAAAGAGGTTAAAGCTGGAGATATTGTAGGGGAGATAGGTGTGTTGTGCTACAAACCACAACTGTTTACTGTGAGGACAAAACGGTTGTGCCAACTATTGCGTATGAACCGTACAACCTTCTTGAATATTATCCAGGCTAATGTTGGAGATGGTACCATAATCATGAATAATCTACTTCAGGTGAGCAAACATATCTTTTTGAGGTGTTCAGTATAATAAAGCTTTCCACAAGTACTTGCTTGTCTGAACTCTCTCTTTTTCTACGAGAGCAGCATCTGAAAGAAATGAATGATCCGGTGATGGCGAATGTTCTTCTAGAGACTGAAAACATGCTTGCACGGGGTAAATTGGATCTTCCGATCAATTTATGCTTTGCTGCAATAAGAGAAGACGATTTGCTGTTACATCAGTTATTAAAGAGAGGACTTGATCCAAATGAATCAGACAACAATGGCAGAACGCCTATGGTCAGTGAAGTTCACCTTTTTTTTTTTTCTTTTTTTTTTTTTTTTTCCCATCTAATCTCTATGGAAAGTTTGACTTGGATTCCAATATATCTTCTTGAAACAGCATATATCGGCATCAAAAGGAAGTCTCAATTGTGTGCTTCATTTGTTGGATTACCACGCAGACCCTAATTGTAGAGGTCATATCTGAAAATGCTGTTCAATTCAAATTCTTCCATTTTTGGTTTTAGGTAATTGACCGGCTGATTTTTATCAAAATGTAAATGCAGACGCCGAAGGGAATATACCATTATGGGAAGCAATGGTGGAAGGACATGAGAAAGTTGTAAAAGTATTGTTGGAACACGGCGCTACCATCGAGGCAGGGGATGTGGGTCATTTTGCTTGCATGGCGGCTGAGCAAGGCAACTTAAAGCTACTAAAAGAAATAGTTCGACATGGTGGAGACATTACTCGTCCTAGAGCCACAGGCACCTCTGCACTCCATGCTGCTGTATGCGAAGGGAATATTGAAATGGTAAAGTATCTTCTGGAGCAAGGTGCGGACGTTAACAAACAGGATATGCATGGTTGGACGGCAATTGATCTTGCTGAGCAACAAGGACATGATGATATTAAAGCACTATTCAGAGAAAGAAGACATGAGAGGGTGCATATCGAGTCAAGTGCTTCGGTCCCCATACTCAAAACCGGAATCCGATTCCTAGGAAGATTCACTAGTGAACCCAACATCCGTCCCCCATCAAGAGAGGTGTCTTTCAGGATTACGGAAACAAGACCAAGACGGAAAACCAACAACTTTGACAACTCGTTGTTTGGAATATTGGCTAGCCAAAACGTGCAAAAGAACGGGCTAGCCACGGTAGATGAAGGCAGAGTCATAAACCCAGTGAGGGTGACAATTAGTTGTGCGCAGAAAGATGAGGTAGGAGGAAAGCTGGTGTTACTTCCTGGGAGTTTCAGGGAGTTGCTAGAGCTGGGTTCCCACAAGTTTGGTATTATTGCTTCCAAAGTAATGAGCAAAGACAACAACGCAGAGATTGATGATGTAGATGTCATAAGAGATGGAGATCATCTCATATTTGCAACTGATTCTAACCACCCATAGAAGACTCCCACCTTCTATATGGCTGGTAATGGAAACTGATAAATTTTGCTTTAACAACTGTCAAAAAAATGTACCAAATGTTGTTAAAAAAACTTCAAGAAGATACACATGCAGACAGAAAAAAATAAAAAAAAAAACGTTGACCGAGCATTAACGCTGCTCATGTCTACAACATTAATATGATGAGCAAAATTAACCAAATCAAATTAAATTTTTGTTTAGTTACTTTTCGCCAATTTTTTCAAAAAAAAATCAATAACAGAAAAGCTCTGATTCGTTTTGGTTCAGTTAACCGCAAGCCTCTTAATCTTGCTAATACATGGACATATTACATTTGAACTATAAAATATTATACTTACAACATTACAAAATAAGGGCAGTTCGAGTTTTTCTATATATTCTTTTCTCAACTTTTCTAATTGATCATTTCCTGCATTTATATATAAAAAAAAACTCATGTTCCTTCAAATATATTTGATAATCTATTATACTAAAACAGGAAATATATATGAAAAAACATTTCCCTGATTTAGAAGAAATGCCATTAAAATTTAATATTTCATTAAGAGTAATATATACTAAACATATATATAAATTATAATAGGTTTGATACACTTGATTACATATGATCATGTAAAGAATAATTACCACAAATAAAAATATATTAGTTACATATACATCCAAACAATTTAAAATAATAGGTTTCACTTCTCTAATTAATTAAAAATAAAAATAATAATAATAAAAATGAAACGATCAGTACATCTCAAATTATAACTTCTAAGAAAATATACTGTTAATAAGTATAAAAAACAAAAAAACAATTAAAAAATATCATCTTCTCTCATATAATATTGATGCTATCAAATATACATATATAAGAATAAAACAGTTAATATATTTTAAAATTTTAAATTTATAAATGCACATTATTTTAAAAACTAAACATAAAAAAATCTCATCTTAAAGACGGAGTATAGTTTATTATATTATTAACAAATATAAAGATAACATTAAAATTTTCTATTATTATAAAAACTATATTAATTTTTTAGTTATATGAAAAATTTATAAATATTATAAAAATATTTTTTATTAAACATACTGGTTAAAGTATGGGTCAATATTATTGAACTCCAATTATATATCATTTCAACTCGCTGCCTTTTAATTTTTAATAAAATGCCAAAAAACCTAAATATATGATGAGGACATGAAGAGCAACACCAACAATGAGCCAACCAACCTAGTCCCGCTGGTGAGACATGGTTCCCTAACTTGTTCAGGAACCAGAAATCTAAGAGACAAGTTCAATTCATCCTTAGAAGCTTTAACCAGCCAAATGGAGCTAGACCATATCACGGACCAGCTCAACCAGCTAGCCATCACATCCATACAAGCTGAAGAAGAAGTGATCAAAGACAAAAGCACTTGTGAGGTTCAAGAAATGGCGTCTCAAGAACCATATGATATACAAGTCGGTCCAAGTTTATGTCAATAGGAGGACTTAGAAGATTGGCCACTAATCCCGCATCCTAGACTTGCCATACTCAGCTCCTCCATACTTAAGTGAAACGGTGCGCTTCAAGGACTCTCCAAAATGCAGCATTCAAGCAAAAAGAAGAGGAGCGTCCAAATCAATCAAACGGTCATAAGATCAAGCTAAGGTATGAACATTCATTTCAAATAATTATCTTAAGAAACAAACCGGTTGCTATGTGATCTTTTGAGTTTAAGTTTATTTCTTTCATAAGGCAAAGTGTTATGCCAATTTATTTGTTTCCTTAGTTGTTTCATGCCAGTGTGTTTGGCAATCAATCTCCGTGTATTCTGTTTCAAGTCTCCTAGAAGGGCATAGCTGCATAGACTCTCTTTATAAGGCCCTCATAAGCAGCAGTGTATCTTGAACCAAAATCAATAAACAAACCGGAGTCTTCTTGCAAAGAAACTGTCTTAAGTCTTAGGCCGTGTGTAATATCAGCTTGAGCAATCTCTTGACTTATCAAAGCTTCAATCGATAGAGCTTTGTGGCATCGTCAATCCACCCCTCCAGTCTATTCCATTGCTTGTTCATTGCCAAAGAGAGTTGTACGACCAGTTAGCTTTGAATCCATCAACCTATTCATCTCACACCACGAGTCCATCCATTGATCTAAGAAGGAGAGTGCTGTACGGTCAGTCTTCTAGATTCCACCATCCATCACACCATGAGATCAGTCCTGATCTTACATCATCTTGGTATCAGAGCTAAAAGCTCCTACATCAGGTTGAATCTATCTTTTCACCCTTGTTTTGCTTTGTCTTTATTAAGAAAACTCAGAAAAATCTTTGTTGCATTACCTTTGTTAGAATCATCTTAGTTGCGTATTATCTCATTCCTTTTAAAACCCAAAAAAAAAAAAAAGAATCATAAAAGTATTATGTTGCTTTCATTTCCATCATTCTCATTCGTACCATACTGTTTTGTACTGCATCTAGAGTCTAGTTGTGGCGCCTAGGTTTATCTTTCACATCTACAAAAAAAAAAAAATTTAAAAGTCATATTTCCTTTCTTTGATTGCATGCATCTAGGGTATTCAGCTAGTTTCCTTTTCTTGTTATTTTCATACCACTCGCACCCGTCACTTGTTCTTGTCTTCTCAGATACGCAGGAAAGAACCCAAGGAGACTATGGCAGGTAACCACTAGGACATTAACCAGGCCGCAATGCTGAGGCAACTGGTTGATAGCATTCAAAGCGTGAGTGAGCATCTCACTTAGATGGAGTAGAGGCTACCACCTCCCGAGCAACCAAATGGTAATGGAGGCCAACTAAGGAGGCAACCACGAAACCATGATGAGGAATCCAACTCTTATAGCGACACCCCAAGCCTAGAAGATGATGAGGAGCCACCCGACCAACGGAAGCCACTTAGGAGAAACCAAGGCCGAGGCAGGAACCGAGGCCGAGAAGAAGAAAGACCTTGGCAAGGAGGTAAATATATTAAGCTAACAGCTCCTACCTTTGCAGGCAAGGTTAACCCCGACGCCTACATAGATTGGGAGAGGAGGATGTAGTATATCTTTGATTACTACCAATACTCTGAGACAAAGAAGGTGTCCCTAGCCGGTGCTCAGCTCACGTACAATGCACTCTCTTGGTGGGACAGAGAAGTCTATGAGAGGAGAAGGACCAGAAGAGACCCAATCTATCATTGGGAAGACATGCGAGCTCTGTTCAGAAAACGGTATGTGCCTACATACTATTATAAGGACTTACAAAAACGTTTTCGAAAGTTATCTCAGGGAAGCAGGTCAGTGGAAGAATACTTTGAGGAGTTTTAAGCACTTAAGAACCGCCTTGAGGTGCAAGATTCCGAGGAGACATTGATTGCTCAGTTCCTAGATGGCTTACAAGACCGCATTACTTGCAAGGTGGAGAGGCAGCAGTATGGCAGCTTTGATGATTTGCTACACTTAGCTACTCAAGCCGAACAACACATCAAGAAGAAGTCAGCAACCACCTCACGAACCAGAACCAATTAGACTCAACAACAACATCAACCAAGGAGTTTTGACAAGGGCAAAACCATTGAGGCTGATAGTCGGTTCAAGAAGACCACCCCCAGGCACCCAAAACCAACAAACCAGAGAAAGGTAAGGCTTTGCCTAAGAGGAACTGTGACATTACTTGTTTTAAGTGTCAAGGAAAGGGAAATTACGCAAATGAATGTCCAAACCGACAAGTAATGCTCCTTAAAGAGAATGGAGAGTATGAGACCGAGGATGAAGCAGAGCAGCAGCTAGCAGATTCCGAGGATGAAGTAACTGACTACCCTGAGGTGGGTGAGATTTTGGTGACAAGGAGACCCCTCAGTGCCATGTTTGACCCTGAAACCGTGCAAAGAGAGAACATCTTTCACACCAGATGCAACATTGAGTCAAAGGTATGTAGTTTGATTATAGATGGTGGTTCTTGCACTAACGTAGCTAGCAAGTATCTTGTTACAAAGCTATGTCTCAAAACAACAAAGCACCCCAAACCGTATAGACTCTAGTGGCTGAATGATGAAACCATCCTGAGTATTGCAGAGCAACTGATGGTACCTTTCAGCATAGGCAAATACTCGGATGAGGTGAAGTATGATGTTGTACTTATGCAAGCCGGACACCTCCTGCTTGGTAGACCTTGGCAGTTTGACAAGGAGACCATCCACAATGGAAGAACTAACTTCTATTCCTTCACGCACCAAGGCCGCAAGCATAACTTAGCACCATTATCCCCACAAGAAGTGTTTGAGATGCAAACCGCCATGGATAAAGTAACCAAGGCATCAAAGGCTAGTAATACCAATCTATTCATTTCCTCCAGCAATGTTTCAAAGGCTATCATTTCTAAAGCACATGTGCTACTCATGATCTTTAGAGAAAGCTTTCTTGCAGAGCAAGTGACAGGATCCTCCCTGAACACTCCGACGTAGGGCTGATAAGAGGTGGT
>OVBI01000891.1:535-24529 GCA_900406495.1 Sisymbrium altissimum
GTGTTGCATGCTCTCTTGGGAAATTGATCATAAGGCCATCACCAACCAAGATTGATAAAGAATCACCTAAGTTTCTTGAAAGAATCCAAGGCGATATTTGTGGACCAATACATCCACCATGTGGACCATTCCATTATTTAATGGTATTAATTGATGCATTTAGCAGATGGTCACATGTTTGTCTACTATCATCTCGAAATATGGCATTTGCGAGATTTCTAACTCAGATAATCAAACTAAAAGCTCAGTTTCCTGATTATCCTATTAAAAGAGTTAGATTAGACAACACTGGTGAATTCACATCCCAAGCATTCAATGACTATTGTATGCTAATGGTAATTGAAGTTGAACATTCTGTAGCTCATGTTCATACTCAAAGTGGTTTGGCTGAATCATTAATTAAACGTCTGCAGTTAATTGCAAGACCATTGATCATGAGATTAAAACTTACAACATATGTTTGGGGACATGCTAATTTGCATGTAGAAGCACTCATTCGGATAAGACCAAGTGGATATCATAAGTATTCTCCACTTCAATTGGCATTTGGTCGAGAACCAAATATTTCTCATCTAAGAATCTTAGGTTGTGCAGTATATGTGCCTATAGCACCACCACAATGTACAAAGATGGGACCAAAAAGAAGATTGAGAATATATGTTGGTTGTGATTCTCCATCAATTATACGATACCTAGAACAATAGACTGGGGATGTCTTTACGGCATGTTTTGTCGATTGCCATTTTGATGAAAAAGTATTCCCGGTTCTAGGGGAGAAAATAAACAAGTAGGAAAGGAAATCAAATTGAGTGTACCATCTTTACTACACCTTGATCCTCCTACTAAAGAGTCTGAACTAGAAGTTCGACGAATTATGCATTTGCAAAGTATAGCAAATCAACTTCCTGATGAATTTGCAGATACCAAAACGGTAACTAAGTCTCATATACCAGCTGCAAATACTCCTACTCGTATAGGAATACCACAATAACGTGGAAGAGAAGATGATACACATGAGCCTAAAACACACCTGAAGCATGGCAGACCCATGGGTTCTAAGAATAAGAATCCTAAAAAACATAAGGAAGTTGAAACGCATAAAATACCCAAAGTAGCAGAAAGTACTTTGGAAGAAGTAAATCATGATACTCATGATAATGCTGAGCATCAAAATCCAGAAGAAAATCATGAGATCTCTATCAACTACATCCATAATAGAAAGATATGGAAAAGAAATGAAATAGATGATCTAGATGATGTTTTTTCATATCTTGTGTCACAAGAAATAAATGAGGAAAACGAAGATCCAGAACCAAAGTCTCTATATGAATGTAAAAAAAGACATGACTGGATAAAATGGAAAGATGCAATACAAGTCGAACTTGATTCNAACTACATCCATAATAGAAAGATATGGAAAAGAAATGAAATAGATGATCTAGATGATGTTTTTTCATATCTTGTGTCACAAGAAATAAATGAGGAAAACGAAGATCCAGAACCAAAGTCTCTATATGAATGTAAAAAAAGACATGACTGGATAAAATGGAAAGATGCAATACAAGTCGAACTTGATTCGCTTAACAAACGAGAAGTACTCACAGTGTCTCTATATGAATGTCAAAGTGTTTGGACCCATAGTACTCATACCTGAAGATGTGAGACCCATTGGATATAAATGGGTTTTTTTCGGAAACGAAATGAGAAAAATGAGATCATAAGATATAAAGCTCGTCTTGTCGCCCAAGGTTTTTCACAAAGACCTGGAATAGACTGCGAGGAAACATATTCTCCTGTTATGGATGCAATCACGTTTAGATTCTTGATGAGTCTAGCGGCTGATAAGAATCTAGAAATGCGTCTTATGGATGCCGTTACGGCATACCTATATGGATCATTAGATACTGATATCTATATGAGAGTTCCTTATGGTTTTAAGATGTCAGTAGCATTGAGTTCTAAACCAAAGGAGTTATGTGCAATAAAATTGCAAAGATCATTATATGAGCTAAAACAATCTGGACGTATATGGTACAATCGTCTCAGTGAGCATTTAGCAAAGGAAGGATATATAAATGATCTTATATGCCCATGTGTTTTCATCAAGAAAACAGAATCTGGATTTGTGATAATCGCAGTATATGTTGATGATCTAAACATAATCGGAACTCATGAAGAGGTACAGAATACATCAAATTATTTAAAAGGAACATTTGAGATGAAAGATCTCGGACAGACAAAATATTGTCTTGGTCTACAAATTGAGCATTCTCAAAACGGTATATTTGTGCACCAATGCACATATACCAAAAGAGTGTTAAAACGCTTTAACATGNCTTAAGCACCCTATGGTCGTTAGATCACTTAATGTTGAAAGTGATCGATTTAGACCACATGAGAAAAATGAAGAGATACTTGGTCCTGAAGTACCATATTTAAGTGCAATTGGAGCACTCATGTATCTTGCAAATTGTACCCGACCTGATATATCTTTTGCAGTNACTAATCTGTTGGGAAGATTCAGTTCATCCCCTACGCGAAGACATTGGAATGGAATTAAGCATATCTTCCGTTACCTTCAAGGGACAATTGATTTAGGTTTATTTTATCCTAACGATTCAAAAGGTCAAATGGTTGGTTTTGTAGATGCAGGATATCTATCAGATCCACATAAAGCCCGATCACAAACGGGATATGTTTTTACGATCGGAGGCACCGCTATATCTTGGCGTTCTCAGAAGCAGACTGTTGTGGCTACTTCATCAAATCATGCTGAACTCATTGCACTTCATGAAGCAAGTAGAGAATGTGTATGGCTAAAATTAATAAGTAAACACATCCTATCAAGCAATGGAATTCACGAAGATACAGATCCAACTATCTTATATGAAGATAATGCTGCATGCGTCGCTCAAACGAAGGAAGGATATATCAAGAGTGACAGAACTAAACATATACCTCCAAAGCTATTCATATACATTCAAGAACTCGAGAAGAATAAAGAACTTGAAGTGAGATATATTCAATCATGCGACAATGCAGCTGATCTTTTCACGAAATCATTACCCACCACTACATTCAGGAAGCATGTCCATAACATTGGAATGCGTCACCAACAAGATCTATGAGATGATCTTATTCAAGGGGGAACTTACGCAGTTGTACTCTTTTTACCTCACTATGGTTTTTCTCACTGGGTTTTCCTAAAAGGTTTTTAACGAGGCAACAAAAGGCGTCAAAGATAATAGTGACAATGGTGTCCAAAGGAAGTGTTATGAAAGTCAACAAAGGCAGAAAGCAGGTTGAAAATTTTACGTAAAGATAATTTGTGGACCCCAAGTCAACAAAGGCAGAAAGCAAGTTGAAAATTTTACGTAAAAATAATTTGTGGATCCCACCATCACTATGCACGCACATTAACTTTCACTTTTTCACTTCTATATAAACGAACGTTTACGTTCAATTGTATTTCACTTTTCATTCTTCATCATTCGAAATCAAAATACGAATAAGAGTAATACATTTCTCTCTCGTCTCTTCTTCTATATTTCAGTATCCCAAAAATCTGCAGATATGAAATTTTCTTCTTTATTCATATTTATCGATATAATAAATTATCGTTATTATTATTATAACAAAAGTAAACTATAATTTTACTATTACTAATTTAGTTGAATTTCCATATTTATAATAAAATATTATATTATTTATGAATGATAACTTTGAAAAATAATATTTTTAACTATTTTGAAATTTTTTTACTAAATATGTATGAGTATAACTATATTTAGAACAATTATTCTATGAATCCAGTACTTAATTCCATAAATATGATAATCTAAAAAAATACTATTAATATGGATAATAATAATTATTTCCATGAATCTAATAATCTAACACATAAGATATTTACAAGCTTATGATAAAAAGTGTTGCATAAATCCAATAATTAATTCCATAAATCTAATACTCTACCGAATAAAATATTTATATAGCTGATACTAATAATTTTTCATACATATAATAAGTAATTCAATAAATTTAATAATCTGATAAATAAAATATTAACATAGCTGATATTTTTTAAGAATAATTATTCCATATATGCAATAATTAATTTCATGAATCTAATAAATAATTCCATGAATCTAATAATTTAACAAATAAAATCTTAACATAGATGATGATAATAAATATTTCATGAATCTAATAAATAATTCCATAAATCTTATAATTTAACAAATAAAATATTAATATAGCTGATATTCTTTAAGAATAATTGTTCCATGTATTTATTAATTAATTCACTGAATCTAATAATCTAATAAATAAAATTTAACATAACTGACAATAATAATTTTTCAATAAATCTAATAAATAATTTTATGAATCTAATAATTTAACAAATAAAATATTAACGTAGTTGATAAGAATAATTATTCCATAAATTTAATTATTAATTCCATGAAAAAAAAACATCAATATGTTGTGGTATAATATATAAATATTTGTAATAAAGCATATTATTATATTTAATAATTACTAATATATATTACATATATGTATACTGTAAATAAATAAAAAAATAGAAATTACCTTATAAAAGAGTGGAAGTGGACTAAAGAGAAAGAAAAATCTGTGAAAATGAAGTGTTTGACTTTTATTTTGAAATGAATAGTACAATAGAGAATAATGTAGTTATTATCTAGGGTGAATTGGTTATATAATACCTTTTACAATCATAATATAGAAAGTAACATCTATAATAACAAATTTGAGAAACTAACAAAAGTACATAGAAAAATGACTATATGACCCTTACTTTTTCTTTTCTCTTTTGCTTATACTTTTTGATTTTACTTTTTGTTTTCACTTTCTGCTTTTTGTAATATTTAAATAAATAGTCATTTTTTAAAAATAATATTATTTTTGAAGACAATTCTGCAACTTTATGTCTACTATTTCTAAAGTATAATATACTTAATATACTAATAGCTAGCTATAGCTCAAATAAACAACTATAATAAGAATAGTTAACTATAAAAGATACTTATAATTTTTTTTTGTAAATATAATTTAAAATTATATACACAATAGAGTAAATTATAATATTATTATAATATTTATCTGTTTTAAAATATAGTTAACTATTTTAAAATAAATTTATTTATTTAAAATAGTATTATATTTGATAACATAGGTGACTATTCATATCAAAATTTTATACAATTTCTTATCAAAAGATACATAAATATAATTTCAAATATGATTAGTTATCTATTTTAAAATATAGTTAACTATTTTTTAACATAATTACATAGTTTATAGTTTGTAGTTAGCTATACCTCTCTATCATATATATCTAACTATTTTTAAATATAGTTAACTATATTTTAATATTCAACTATTTTTAAAACATAGTTCTTTATTTTTAAATATAATTAACTATTTTATAAACATAGATAACTATTTTTAGATTATAGTTACATATTATATAATGTATAGTTTACTATATGTAAACTATATATGACATAATTCGCTATTTTATAGGTAATTATGATATACAACAAAGTTTTAGACCATTAGTATGTAGTTAGTGTTAAACATAACTAACTCCTTTAAAATATAGTAGTTAATAGTATATAACACTAGTAGTATTAATGTATGTATTATATAACACTAAGTTAAAACATTGTTATTATAAAGGATAAAGAATGTTTATATTTTTTGCCAAAAAAAAAGAACGCTAACAATTTTTTGGAGAAAACCGATAAATAAGTAGAGTAAACCGATTATATAAAACCCTAATTGCATAAAACCAAATCTATCTCAACTGCGTCCTTCACGTCAAAACAGCCTCAGCGCCATAGATCTGTTGATGTCAAACACCATCTTGTGCCCTATCCGAGCGCCGATCAAGAGCACCTTGGATCTGTTTGAAAGGAGACCACGCTCGTTGTCCTAGATGCATCCTTGACGGATCTGTTCCAATTTTTAAAGATGCATTGGTTGGTGACGGCGACAGAGAGAGAGGAAGATGAGTAGAAGTTAAGGGGAAAACGAAGAAGAAGACAAGAGAAGCGCGTAAGCTTGATAAGGGTTGTGAAGAAGAAAGAAGAGTGCAGAAAGCTTGGAAAAGTAAATTGAAGGAGAAAATACAGTTGGAGAAGAAAGAAGATTTTTTTATTTAGGTTGCCGAAGAAAGAGAAAAAAAATGATAGAGATAGAAAAAAATAATAATAATAACAAAAGGTTTACGGTATGCTACAAAACAAAAGACACAGCTTTTGGGAAAACAAAAATATATATTTATTTTCTTAAAAGTTATACGATGAGGATAATATGGTCAATTCGTAGTGACAATATGTTATTTAATTAATTTACAGTAGATACATGTCATTTTATGAATTACAGTCCAGTCGACTATTATACAGTCCTATTTCTCTATTATCTATTGGTGAATTAAAAGGTAAAATGGTGGATAGCCACAAAATGGGGGGAAAAAAATGTAGATGTGTCTCCTAACTTTTTCACTAAACACACAAAAATATGCACTGCCCACACTTCTCCCACTAGTCATAAGAAAAAAGGTGAATGGTGTTTTTTGTGCAGGAAAACCACATGCACAGGTAAACTGTCATTGTCTTATCCCACCATTCACAACCTAAGATAATCTCTCATCACATGTGTAAGTTTTTTATTGGCTTAGTTTTTTATCAAAATAAAATTTAAACAATAGATATATACACTTTATCATTTGAAAAACTTTTAGATACTCTAAAATATTCTTTCTTCACATGTGCTATTTTCTTATTACCTTTTATCAAAGTTAAATTAATTAGGTGATAAAATTATACTAAAATATTAATATAAAAATTTTAAAAACTCATTACAATATCTTTACTGATGGAGATGCTCTACAAGTTAGGTAGTTGGTTTGAACTTTGTACAAACATCAATATACTTTAAAGAAAAATGATTGGCAGATATACTATGTACAATATACTCTCTTTGTTTCAAATTATAAGCTGTTTTGCTTGAATGCAAACATATTAAGACTTTTTTTACTTTTTGTCTTCTTTAAGAAAAACCCATCATTTTGTCTCAATTATTAATTAAAAATAAGATTGAGAAACAGTTTAAAAAAAATAGAATGGAAATGTGAACAATCACACGTTTAGTTTTAAGGCCAATTCTCCAAAATTATTTTGAAGCCAACATCTATAAAAACAATTTAAACTAAAATTTCAAAATTTTACAATGAAGCCAAAACAGAAAATTTGTAAAGTCTCTAACGTCTATATAAGCTGCAAAATAGAAACAATAATCATCAAAAAATTTTCATGGCTTTTAGTTTTGATTTAAATGTTTTACTTCTAAATTGTGAGGATGGGGTTTTATTTGATCTAAATGAAATTCCATCAGAAGAAAATCATGACCATGAAGATTAAAAGTTACGAAGAATCAAGGTATGTAGAAACAAATTGTGTAATTATTTATTTTTATTATTCCCTTTTGGAATTAAATTCTTATTTTTAATATTTTTGGTAACAGAACATGAAAATGTATCTCAAGATAAAAAAAAAAAAATTACAAAAAATCAGAAAAAATCTGTCAAATGAAGAGAGACAATATATTTTTGGTGTTTTACTAGAGAGGAGTATTGATGGAAAGTTGGAAAGAAATGTAACAAGAGAAGTTGGTGATCAATTTTCGGTGTCTATATCAGTGGTGCAAAGGATTTGGAAACGAGCTAAAGAAACGGCTACTACTGGAAAAGTCAATGTATCCCATCGGAAGACAGGGAATTGCGGTCACAAAAGAATCTCAATTGAACCAACTCAAATTCCTGATATTCGATTATCCAGGTGAACAACTTTGAGGTCGATGTATGTGGGTATGGATTTGAATTTTACAACATTATTTACAAGAAAGAAAGAAGGACTTTTTCGGCGTCATACTAATTGCCTCAAACCACATTTGAAGGAAGCCATTAAGAAAGGTAGACTACAATTTTGCATCTCTATGTTGGATAAAAATCTTCTGCCTCATGAACCGAAGTTTATTGATATGTACAACATGGTTCATATCAATGAGAAATGGTTCTATATGACGAAGAAGACCGAGAAATATAATCTGCTTCCAATTGAAAATGATCCACATCGTCCATGTCAAAATAAAAATTTCAACAAAAAAGTAAGGTTTCTAGCAGCGATGGCTCGTCCAAGGTTTGACGAGGAAGGAAATGAGATATTTTATAGAAAAATTAGAATATTTCCATTTGTTACTATGCAGCCAGCTAAGATGCGGAGTAAAAACCGAGATGCTGGAACGTTAGAGCTAAAAGCATTAAATTCTGTCAAGAGAGAAAATATAAAAACATGCTTGATTGAAAAATTTCTACCAGCTATTCATGAGAAGTGGCAAAGGGAAGATCGAAGAAAGACTATCTTTATTCAACGACATCATGCATGTAAGAATACATGTGGAGTGTGGAGATCAAGAATTTCAAGAAGCTGCTTCAGAAAATGGCTTTGATATTCGTTTGATGTGTCAACCGCCAAATTCGCCGGATCTAAACATTTTAAATCTTGGATTTTTCAGTGCAATTCAGTCGATACAATATAAAGAAAGCCCAAAAACCGTGGAAGATCTTGTTCGTGTGGTAGAAGAGTCTTTTGAAAAATATCTGACAGAATAGGTAACTCGAATCTTTTTGACTTTTCAATCGTATATGCATTAGATCATGGAAATTGGAATTAAACAAGTACAAAATATCACATCCGAACAAATCTGTATTGGAAAAAGATGGTCTTCTTCCCATACAATTAAGTTGTGATGTTATGTTAGTTCAAAATGTAATGAACACACTTAGTTCATTAGAGTAGTGACGTTGGACTACATTTTGTTTTAATGATGTTATATTTGAATTTGAGTCCAATATTTTCTTTAATTTTTTTTTAGATAAAAAAAATTACTGTCAAAAGTTGGTATTAAAAAGAAAAATACGTAAGAACAGAATAATCAAATATTGATTTAAAAGTACATAAAAGCGGAATAATCAAAATATATTATATGTCTCATTTCTCGTGTGATTCCAAATACATTATAGAAAACCGGCCAGAATTTGAGAATGAAACCAACAATGGGAAGAGAATCTCTCCCTCTCTCCATAAAACTGTTAAATTTCCTCACCCCAAAATCAATCCACAAACTATAGAACTTGAAATTTACTAACCGTTCTCTTTCTATATAACTCTAAAACTACTTATAATTTGAAACAGAGAAAGTATTATATAACTATATATACCAACTAAAACAAATAATATATTTATATTTCTATCAATAAATAGATTTGTATACTGATATGCACGAATATACTGACTTATGACCAACACAATAATTGTCAATTTGAAAAACTATTCATTAAGTAAAAGCTACTACAATCACAAACAAAGCCAGTGGATTGATTTAGGAGATGACGCACTGAGTTGTGGGTGGTGGGGAGGGGCCTATTACATGGTAGATGATCTATTGTTATGCGCAAAGTATGCACCATCTCCAGATGAATGTATAATAAACGCATATGATCCAAAGGAGAAACATGTAGACCTTTGAAAGTTTTAAAGGTTTAAAGGTTTGCTGGCTAATATTGTTGGATTCGAATATGGCACGACGCTGGTGAATATTGGTAGCAAGTTGGTGGTTTTGGGCTGAGGATCAAGATTTCAGTGCATAGATATCATTTCCTCTTCTGGAGCATTCAAACCGTTACCATTAGATCATCAGATGGTTTCTTAAAGGTATGCTTATTTGATTGAGTATGGACTTTGAATGATGGATTTTGATATTTAGACCTTTTTTTTTAGCCTTGAGGCTTACTTAGACCTTCATGAACTTGCAGTGAAGGATCTTTATTGCATATATTGTTTGAGCAGCTTGTTAATCCGATAGCAAAGTTTGAAGCAGAGTCGTCCTTCTCTACCTAGTTTAAGTAGCACTTTATAAATACCTTAGCTTTGAGTATATTTTTTAGCTTTAAAAAAGGATATGCCATTCTTTTAGCTGCCTTTCTACAAATATACTTAGGGAACTTGTTGAAATGCATCTTTACTAACATGGTCTCACTATTGCAAGTTCTATAAGTTTGCTTGTAGATATATAGTTTAATCTGTACGTAATACAAAACTCAATCTGCTTCTAGTGTACTGATGAAGAATTTGATTGGAGGGTGACATACAAAGTGGAGAGAAGGGAGATTCAAAGCTGGTAGATAATAATTAGTTCATAACATGAAAACTGTACATAACCATGTACATTTAACACATAATTATGAACGAACAAATATGTGTGAATTAATCTTAAAAGTGTTCAACAAAAATTTTCACTCTGTAAAGTCTTATAAAAACATTACAATGGATGGAGCCTGGGATTCTAGCTCCGGCTTTGGAGGAATGGGCTGGCATTTTAGTGACCCTTCTGGTGCCTCTCCGACGAAACTCGATAAACCGCCCTTTTGTGGCCTCGGCCTTGGTTGCTGAGGCACTTGCGGTCAAAGCTGCTATTTCTGATGCAGTATCTTCGGGATTTAAGTCTTTTGTCTGTCTTTCAGACTCCAAGACCCTCATCTCTCTTCTCTCAGCAGGTGGCAATGCTGTGGAGCTTCAAGGAATCCTCTATGACATTCGTTTGTTATGTACTTCCCTTGTGTCTCTATTTTTTACCATGGTGTAAGGTGAGTTCTAAAAGATTCTTCTCTACCTTTTACCATACTATCAGGTGGATCTTATTTGAGTTTGGGATTGTTTAACTTGGAGTTGTTAGAACCTGTATTTAATTGGTTGTGTCTCCAACAAAATAAGATTTTATTCTTTATTCCCAAAATATGTGTGAAAGTGAGAAGTCCTTCCCCAAAATATTCTTCAGCTCTCTTCACCTAGTTCCTAGATACTTTGATACCATGTTTCTGGATTGCTCGGAATTGGTCGTCTTTTAAGGATTTTATAAGGACCTTTTTCAATCTTTTCCCTTTTCGTGACGTCTTTCCTCAATTCATTGTTAACTCTTTCTTGTTTCGTTCTCTTTCTGCCTCAGTTTTTCTAAAGCAGGACCAGCTTGGAGGCTGAGTAAGACGACCAAGTGGAGGAGGAGGAGGTGCGATTTAGTCAGTTCATAAGAGAACAACTCTTATATATGATCTCCACAAAGGTTGATATATTTGAAGCATGATTTTTCGCGTTCTTGTGCCTCTATCTATCCCTTGTTAATACACTTCGAAGAAATTTACACACATCTTTCGTTCACAATTGTTTGTTTATGCAAATATGTATGTATGTACATGGCATTGAGCCCTCCTGATGAAGATATTTCTTCTTTACATGTACATACTTTTAGTAATTATACTTGACTTTGCATGTTCGCTACGTACCAGTTTCGGGATCAAGCCACTCATACTTCCATAAATCTCCTTTTGTAAATTTGATATTGTGTAAAAACTTGATTAGATTTTCTTGACGGTTTGACTATGTTACAAATTTTCATGACTTCACTTTTAACTAGGGTACGTGATTTTCAGACCAGTTAGTTTTTCGTCATAACTCTGACTCCTTTGGAAATTGAAAATTTTATGCATCGATGATAAGTTGACGGTACCACCCCCATCAGTTTTAGCCACAGCACTCCTAGGACTTCTTTGTACGGATCTTTGTGATTGACAACCGTGAAGCCAACCATTTTTATCACTATGTCAGCTGCAACTGTTAGTTCGATTGTTCTGATCGAGGTTGCAGAGTCTCTGCTGAAACTGATAAGGATCGACCTTCAACGTCTCTCCTCAGATATTTGTCTCGTATATTCCTATTTTTTTAGAGTTTCCAAGAAAATGATGTCGGTGAACTTCCTGTATTAATAAGAATATGCCTTCATCATAACCACCACTCCATATTACGAAGATTCCAAAAGCCAGCCACCACAGAAAATATCAAACAAATGAAAGCTCCATCAACATATAAAAACTCCCAAAAATAATAACACTATTAACATAAACATATAAAATCTATATTCCAAAATCTAAACCCTAATTAATGATTAATGAACCCAAAATCATTAGTGTGATACAATGATTAGTAAACCAGAAACCCCAAAATATAAATCCTAACTAATGACTAGTGAACTCAAACTCAATAGTGAACTTAAATCCTAAACCCTAAACCCCAAAATATAAACCCTAATTAATGATTAGTGAATCCAAGCTCAGTAGTGTAATATAATGATTAGTAAATCCTAAACCCAAAATCTAAATCCTAATTAATGATTAGTATATTCAATATCATTAGTGTAATATAATGATTAGTAAACCCTAAATCCAAAATCTAAATCTTAATTAATGATTAGTGAACCTATTATCATTAGTGTAATATATTGATTAGTAAACTCTAAATCCAAAATCTAAATCTAATCAATAATCAGTGTCCACTATAATCGGTAATATCTTTTTGTCAAAACATGTGGAAACATTTCCAATTACTTGGAAACGATGATATATTTGTAGAAATTTTTCTATGTTTATATAAATAAAACAGTTCGAAATGGAGATAAGAGTAACTAGGTCAGAAACGGAAAGGGTAAACACATAGAAAACCAAATCTGAGTAAAGGGAAACATTAATATTCTTCGACGGAACAGTAAATCTACATCCGAGAAATCCTAAAAAAATTGATGGACATCATTAGTTGATGAAACTGATATAGTGTTATGAAAATCAAAACCATTAAAAAAAAGATAAATTTGGGTATTGAGACACTTGCAGAAGATAGGCGATATGAGAAAGAGAGAGAGAGAAAGAGCCGAATCCAGAGCAGTGGTCGGATAGGAATTCAAGAAAGACCAAGTGAGTATATAATGAGGGCGATAATCCGTGACGTTATAGTGAAAAAGTGGTAATACAGACTGTAACGTTTTTGAAAGAAATGAAGAATTTAGCATGGAGGATGAAGACGATGAACAGGAAATAAGAGCGAATGTGCAGTTTCTGGAAAAAGAAAAGATATGACATCAGAAGAAAGAGAAAGGAAGTGGTTGATTTTTTTGATCAGACTAGTCTCATGTAATAAATAATTTTATGTCAAAAAAATCTAGGCAAATTGCTATTATTTAAAATTGGAAGGGTGAAAACGTAAAAACATAAATAAGTGGTTTGTTACTTACACACTTTTTTGACCATGTCATTTATACAAATTTTGACCAAAAAAGTGTTTCCACCTTGTTACCAAAAAAAAAAAAAAACAGCCACCTTTATATTTTATATTTTCTTTTTGATTTTCTTTTAAATAAAAAGTAATCGAAAATACTAAAAACCCATAATAATAAATCAAATTTACTAACCCAACTTAAACTATATATCTTATCCAACCCTGATGCAAACCCACAGCCGGAACCGACCCAAGAAGTCCCGGAACAATCATTTTCCATCGTACGGTCCAAACCATTGACACGGTCCGGAGCAAGAACCCTTCAGGAGAACATCAATGCAGCTGTTGCAACTATGGTAGCAAGACAGGAGGTTGATGAATTAGCCGAGAAATTAACCCAAATGAGTATTTCTAAGGCTAAGGCAACTCGGAACAGCTATCGGGACACGGAGGAAGTCTATCGAGACGCGGTCAGAATCTATCGGGACGCGGGCGAGGACCATCGAGACGCGATCGGAGATCACCGAGACGCGGATGGTGATCATCGGGACGCGATCGAGGACTATCGAGACGCGTGTAGTGACTATCGGGACACAACCGGGGTCACCGAGACGCGACTATGGAGCATCGAGACGCAGCTCAAGATCATCGAGACGCGGCTAGGGAACATCGAGACGCGACTATGAAGCGTCGAGACGCAGCTCTAGACCCTCGAGACACGAACACGGAGTATCGACACGGGGGTGAAGAATGCCTAGAGGCGACTAAGTATCGGGACATGGAACATAAGTCTCGAGACGCGGGAGGAATATACCGAGACGCGGGTAAATATAATACCGGATCGGTTCATTAACGAGACACGGACAAATTGGATCGAGACGCGACCGGGCTAAACATCGTACCGACTGATCGAGACGCAGGCAATACCATAACCGGGCCAAAATTCAATTGCCTCGACCCAAACCCAATTTTCATCGAGCAAAACCCGATTTTTCCCGAGACGCGCATACTTACCATATTCAGCATCACACGCATTCCCTCCTAAAGACCCAATCCCGGCCACATTCATTCGACCAATTCCCCACGGTAAGTCAGGTAATCTCTTCTCTAGTCAATTATTTGATTTGCTGATTTCTTGTTTTCCATTCATTTCAAATGTTAGCCTCGCTTTAAATTCATAAGGCATTTTGTTCGCCATTTCCTTAGCTTAGTATTTAATGTAATTTGCTTCAAGACCCCTAGAAAGGCACGGCTGATGGACAGTATATAAGTCCCACTGCAGCCTTGTATCATTTTTTACACCTTTTGATAATAAAAACTCGAATTTTCTTCCATAAGAAAAGCCCAAAGCACCTTATGCACTTAGAGAAATCCGGAATTTCTCCCTGTCTTATCACCGTTCACTCCATCGGATCGTGTGGCGACCTTCACTCCACTTTTATTCCGCAATCAACCATCCATCGATCAACCGGAAAGGACCGTACGGCCAGCCGTTGATTCCATCGATCATTTCATCGATTCACCCTGAATTCATCGACCGAGCTAACTCGTACGTGCCGTACGGCCGACGATAGCTTCCACCCATCACCCTAGCAAACCTCCGGTCTGGAGATTGCATTATCTGGTATCAGAGCTCCAAAAAAGCTCCTCGTATTTTTCAGGTGTTTTCTTTCCGATTGTTTTCATTCTCATACTTTAAAAAAAAAAAAAAAGAACTTTCATACTTTGTTTTGTTTTCTGTTTCAGGATCTTATTCATCGGACCAGGACACACCGACCACCACAACACTCATTCCGACCATCTCCTAAACCCGATAACAATCCTTCTCTTCTCTGTTTTTATTTTTGTTTTTCTCATCATCTGTTCTTCGTGCATCTAGTTTGAATTCGATAAAAAAAAAAAAATCAATCAGTCCTGTTAGTTTCCTTATTTGGCTTCACGCGTGCAATCAATCTCATTAGTCCGAAATTTTATCTTGCATTTATTTTCGGTCAACTCATTTTGAATTTAAATTATTTTCGTATCTCTTAATACGCATACTTATCTTATTATAAACTTAAAACTCACATAAAAAAATCTTTGATCATGTCACGTGACAACACCAATGCCAACACACGCGACCAGTTCGCACAGATTATGGCAGCCATCGAAGAGCTGACCAACCGGGTTATTCAGGTCGAGAACTGGAACAACAACAATACCGAGCACTCCGATGATGACAGCCGAGCTTCCCGAAAAAACGACAATGACGATACGGCCGATAATCCCGACGACCCCGACCACGATAGGGGACGCGACAGGCGAGATCGAGGCCGAGCCCGAGGAAATCCTCGACACGAGCGAGAGCAACCCCGGAGACGCGATGATGATGATCGACCCGGTGGGAAGGATTTAAAACTTACCCTACTAACCTTCGCGGGTAAGATCAACCCCGAGGCCTACCTTGACTAGGAGAGAAGGATGGACTACATCTACGACTACTACGACTACTCGGAGCCACGCAAGGTGTCCTTGGCAGCTGCCAAGCTCACGGACAATGCCTTGGCCTGGTGGGATAGAGACGTAGCCGACAGAAGAAGGGGCAGGCTTCCTCAGATCATGACTTGGGAAGACATGAGCTACCACCTTCGCAAGCGGTACGTACCTGCCTACTATCACCGAGACCTTTAGAAGAAGTTCAGAAAGCTTTCACAAGGAACTAAGATGGTCGAAGAGTACTTTAAGGAGTTTGAAACCCTCAAAAACCGGTTGGACGTCTCAGATTTACCGGAGACCCTCATGGCTCAATTCCTGGACGGACTGCAAGACCGGATAGCCCGTAAGGTCGAGAGACAGCCGTACGGAGACCTCGATAAGCTTCTCCACCTAGCCGTGCAAGCTGAGCAACACATCAAAAGGAAGAATGCTTTCCTGAACCGTTCTAAGCCGGCTTGGACCCCTCCGACCAAAACCTTCGACAAAGGCAAAGCGATTGAATCAGCCTTCAAGAAGAAACCCAAGTTCAACCGCAACGATAAGACCAGCACCAGTCAAACCCAAACGCCCCGAGCCAGAGATGTCTTTTGTTTCAAATGCCAGTGTAAAGGTCACTACGCCAGAGAGTGTCCCAACCAACGTGTCCTAACCCTCAGAGACGACGGCGAGTATGAGTCCCACGACGAGGCATACCAGGCTGACTCCGAGGAAGAAGTCAATGACTATCCTGAGGAGGGAGAGATGCTCATGATCCGCCGAGTCCTAAGTGTCATGAGTGATCCCGAGACAATTCAAAGGGAAAATATCTTCCACACTCGCTACACAGTCCAGTCTAAGGTATGTAGCTTGATCATTGATGGTGGTTCTTGCACTAATGTAGCTACCACCTATCTGGTTGACAAGCTAGGACTCAAGAAGACCAAGCAGCCTCGCCCGTACCATCTCAAGTGGCTGAACGATGAGACTCAACTCCGAATTGGGGAACAAGTGACCGTACCATTCAGCATTGGCAAGTACGAGGACCAGGTCCTTTGTGATGTTGTTCCCATGAAAGCAGGCCATCTCCTCCTAGGCCGGTCGTGGCAATTTGACAAGGACGCCATCCACATTGGGCGATCCAACTACTATACTTTCATGCACCGGAACAAGAAGCATAGCCTTGCTCCTCTCACCCCACAAGATGTACAAGCCTTGTAATCTGCCACGGACCAAGGTGCCAAGGCCAACAAGCTAAGTAAAACCAACTTTTTCATTTCTCTTTGTAAAGTTTTAAAATCTTTGGAAATGAACAAACAGGTGCTACTAATGATCTTCAAGGAAGGTTTTCTCGCAGGTGCAGAAGAGGCAAGCTATCCAGAGGAGATCCAGAAGCTGTTGGACCTATTCTCAGACGTTTTTCCAGAGGAGATACCGGCTGGACTGCCACCAATCCGCGGGATAGAGCACCAGATCGATTTGGTCCCGGGCGTGCCCCTTCCCAACAGGCCAGCATATAGAGTTAGCCCCGAGGAGGCCAAGGAGTTGGAGAAACAAGTCCAATAGCTCATGAAACAGGGCTACGTCCGAGAGAGCCTGAGCCCTTGTGCCGTACCGGTCATCCTCGTACCAAAGAAAGATGGAACCTGGAGAATGTGCGTGGACTACCGAGCCATCAACAACATTACTGTCAAATACCGGCACCCAATTCCCCGACTGGACGACATGTTAGATGAGCTAAGTGGTGCTACCATATTTTCTAAGATTGATCTAAAAAGTGGTTACCATCAGGTCAAAATGAAGGAAGGCGACGAGTGGAAGACAGCCTTCAAGACAAAGAGAGGATTGTACGAGTGGCTAGTCATGCCATTTGGCTTGACCAATGCACTGAGGACTTTCATGAGGTTAATGAACCATGTGCTCCGGGCATACATCTGTAAGTTTGTCGTTGTATACTTTGATGATATCTTGGTATATAGCACTTGTCTAGCAGATCATTTGGTCCATTTAGAACAGGTCCTTGAAACCCTGCGGCTGGAGAAACTTTATGCAAACCTTAAGAAATGTGTATTTTGCACTGACCAACTGGTGTTTTTAGGATTTGTTGTGAGTTCACAGGGATTAAAGGTGGACCAGGACAAAATCAAAGCCATACAAGAATGGCCAACACCTACATCCATTGGGCATGTAAGAAGCTTTCACAGTCTGGCAAGTTTCTACTGGCGATTCGTAAAGGACTTTAGCACCATTGCAGCACCATTGACAGCAGTCATCAAAAAGGATGTAGCATTCTCGTAGGGACCAGCTCAGGAAGCAGCCTTCACCAAGCTGAAAGATAGCCTTACCCATGCACCAGTTCTGGTATTACCTAACTTTGATAAAATGTTTGAGGTTGAGTGTGATGCTTCTGGAATAGGAATAGGGGCAGTACTCACCCAAGGAGGCAAACCGGTGGCATTCTTCAGTGAGAAACTGAATGGAGCAGCATTGAACTACCCTACCTACGACAAGGAATTGTACACCCTGGTTCGGTCTCTCGAGACGGCAGCACTACCTGCTGAGGAAGGAGTTCATCATACATACCGACCACAAGACGTTGAAGTACCTCAGAGGACAAAACAACCTGAAGAAACAGCATGCTAGGTGGCTGGAGTTCGTGGAAACCTTTCCTTATATCATTAAATATAAGAAAGGAAGTGAAAACACCGTAGCTGATGCATTATCCCGACGGTACGCTCTCATTACAACCATGGAAGCAAGGATACTGGGGTTCGAACACCTGAAAGAACTGTATGCCAACGACCCGGAGCTTGGAGATATCTTTACACAGTGCACCCGCGGAGCCATAGGACCTTACTACCGACATGAAGAGTTCCTGTTCAGGGATAAGAGACTTTGTATCCCACAAAGCTCAATGAGGGAGTTGATTATAGCCGAGGCACATGGGGGAAGACTCATGGGACACTTCGGCATGGACAAGACCAAGAGCACAGTGGCAGAACATTTCTTCAGGCCGCACCAGAAAAGAGACGTGGAGAGATTTTGCTCCAAGTGCACGACCTGCCGGAATGCAAAATCCAGGTTGCATCCTCATGGACTCTACACTCCATTATCTATTCCTAATATGCCTTGGGTAGATATTTCCATGGACTTTGTTGTAGGGTTGCCAAGCATCAGAAGAAAAGACTCTGTCTTTGTAGTGGTGGACCGCTTTAGAAAGATGGCCCATTTCATTCCTTGCAGCAAAACCAATGACGCCACCCAGGTAGCTGATTTGTTTTTCAGGGAAGTCGTAAGGCTGCACGGTCTACCATAGACCATTGTGTCCGACCGAGATCCCAAGTTTCTGGGCCATTTTTGGAGGACGCTATGGAGGAAGCTGGGAACTAAGCTTTTGTTCTCAACATCTTGTCACCCCCAGACAGACGGTCAGACTGAAGTGACCAACCGGACGCTAACGGTCCTTTTAAGAGCCGCGGTCGGTAACAACTTGTCCAATTGGCTTGAATGCATACCTCTCGTTGAATTTTCTTATAACCGAGCTAAACACTCAGCTACTAACCTTTGCCCCTTTGAGATTGTGTATGGTTACAAACCGCAGACACCATTGGACATGACGCCAATACCTTTGCCGAAAACGGAGCTAGTACATCAGACAGGCATAATCAAGTCGGAGTTGGTTAAGAAGCTGTACCAACAAGCCAAAGAAAGCATGGAGAAAAGAAATGACCGAGCCAAAAAGCTAGCAGATAAGAAGAGAAAGGAGTTATTCCTAAAACCAGGCGATAAAGTGTGGATCCATCTCCGAGAAGACCGTTTTCCAAAGGAGAGACCAAACAAGCTTTCACCGAAGGGAATAGGGCCATATGAAGTCATCCGCAAAATCAATGACAATGCCTACGAGCTAGACCTCAAAGGTGAGTATCAAATATCCCCAGTATTCAACATGTCTGACTTAACTTTTTATGACGCAGGAGAAACTGTTCTGAGGACAGAACATTCTCAAAGGAGAGGGGATGATGCAAACCCACAGCCGGAACCGACCCAAGAAGTCCCGGAACAATCATTTCCCATCGTACGGTCCAAACCAATGACACGGTCTGGAGCAAGAACCCTCCAGGAGAACATCAATGCAGCTGTTGCAACTATTGTAGCAAGATAGGAGGTTGATGAATTAGCCGAGAAATTAACCCAAATGAGTACTTCTAAGGCTAAGGCAACTCGGAACAGTTATCAGGACGCGGAGGAAGTCTATCGGGACGCGGTCAGAATCTATCGGGACGCGGGCGAGGACCATCAAGACGCGATCGGAGATCATCGGGACGCGGATGGTGATCATCGGGACGCGACCGAGGACTATCGAGACGCGTGTAGTGACTATGGGGACACAATCGGGGGTCACCGAGACGCGACTATGGAGCATCGAGACGCAGCTCAAGATCATCGAGATGCAGCTATGGAACATCGAGACGCGACTACGCAGCTCAAGACCCTCGAGACATGAACACGGAGTATCGAGACGCGGGTGAAGAATGCCGAGACGCGACTAAGTATCGGGACGTGGAACACAAGTCTCGAGACGCGGGAGGAATATACCGAGACGCGGGTAAATCTAATACCGGATCGGTTCATTACCGAGACACGAACAAATTGGATCGAGATGCGACCGGGCTAAACATCGTACCGACTGATCGAGACGCAGGAAATACCATAACCGGGCCAAAATTCAATTGCCTCGACCCGAACCCAATTTTCATCGGGCAAAACCCGATTCTTCCCGAGACGCGCATACTTACCATATTCAGCATCACACGCATTCCCTCCTAAAGACTCAATCCCGGCCACATTCATTCGACCAATTCCCCACGGTAAGTCAGGTAATCTCTTCTCTAGTCAATTATTTGATTTGCTGATTTCTTGTTTTCCCATTCATTTAAAATATTTCTTAAGGCAAATGTTAGCCTCGCTTTGAATTCATAAGGCATTTTGTTCGCCATTTCCTTAGCTTAATATTTAATGTAATTTGCTTCAAGACCCCTAAAAGGGCACGGCTGATGGAAAGTATATAAGTCTCCATGAAACCTTGTATCATTTTTTACAATTTTTGATAATAAAAACTCGAACTTTCTTCCATAAAAAAAAGCCCAAAGCACCTTGTGCACTTAGAGAAATCCAGGATTTCTCCCTGTCTTATCACGGTTCACTCCATCGAATCGTGTGGCGACCTTCACTCCACTTTTGTTCCGCAATCAACCATCTATCGATCAACCGGAAAGGACCGTACGGCCAACCGTTGATTCCATCGATCATTTCATCGATTCACCCCGAATTCATCGACCGAGCTAACTCGTAGGTGACGTACGGCCGAAGATAGCTTCCACCCATCACCCTAGCAAACCTCCAGTCCGGAGATTGCATTAAACCCAATAACCCATTCCCCTAAATTATCCTAACTTAAAAAATAGAGATTGTAAAGAAAAAAAAAAGTTTGTTCCACACAAGTCAATGACAAACTTAGTTTAAGCTCTTATCGGCTTCGTTTGCTCCTTCAATTCCTCTTTTTTTTTTCTCATAATTCCTTTGTTATCTCCTCCACCATGGTTGAAGTTCCAAAACTAAAGTAAACTATTTTGTGGTTATTTGGAGATTTTAAAATTTAGGGATTTGGATTTGAAAATTCTTCTTTTAGTATTTATATTGGACTGTAAACCATACTTTTTCAGTAGATTATGCATTTAATTCAGTAATTTGTCCACTGTATTTTTAAAATCGTAATGATTCTTAGGTAGATTAGAATCTAAAATAGACAAATCTATAAATATAGGTAAATGGTACAAAGAGTACACTTGAAATATAGGGCAACTGATACAAAAAGTATAACTGAAATATAAGGATAATTAATACAAATAATATAACTGAGGTATAATAGACAACCAATACAAATTTTACAACTGAGAAGTAGCGGACAACTGATACAAATAAGAATATATGTAGAAATAAAGGATTGAGTTGATGATACATTGTGTTCTTAGTTGCGATTTGTCATTGTCTATTTCAGTCATGGCTCGTGTAAAAGACAGGAATGGAGAATATGAATCAACAGCTCCAAAGGATTCAAGAAAAGCACCAATAATGTTGAGAAGGTGAATGAAGAAGAACCAATAGAAGAAGCTGCTGTGAACGAAGAAGAACATATAAGTAATTCTCAAGAAAATGATGATGAAGTGGAAGATGTGAGTAGGTCAAATGAATATGATAAAAGAGAAGAATAGGAAGAAGAAGAAAAGGATGATGATGAGAAGGAAGAATTCGTTGGGAAATAGTAAAAAAAACACATTGATGAAGATGAAGAAAAAAAAGTTGATGCTCGTGAAATGGACAAGGTATATGAACTGATAGAGGCTAATGCAGTGAACAAATTGATTAAGAGGAGTAAGAAATCTCAAATTCTGAAGCCTAGCATGAACCAAAATCCAGTACATTTGGTAAAATTTCATTTTGTTTGTATGTGAGAATGATGTTTTAGTTGTTGGATTAGATTACGGATGATTTTGTAGTTTTAGACTTATTATGGATTGTATTTGTGTGTCTTTGATATATATATATATATATATATATTTTTGTATGAATGTATTGTGAAAATACAATTAAAAAGTTTATGTACAACTTAAACTATTGGGTACAACTTTTAAGTTGAGCTCATAACACAAAGAACAAATAAGTACAACTATGAACAAAAAACAAATACACATGCTTGCAAAAAAACACTAATAACGCTAAAAACATGCACAGCAAATGAATAAAAATATTTTAAAATTCACATGTGTGTGTCTGTGTAATACACATAATTATCTCTAGATGTACAGTTAGACGTTCATCTACATAGTTGTAGTTTCTCGGGTTTTGCATTTTTGTAGTTGAACCTTATTATGTGATATTATGTTCTAGTTGGACACATTATTTTCTATTATTAATTATCATTTACAAGGCTTTTATAATATAATTTTCACAAGATCATCCTTTTTACATCTTTTAATTCATAAGAAGGTTGATCACTTACAAAGTCTTCCTTATACTATAAAGAGTTATTTATGTTAAATCAATAACATGTATTATGAAAATGATAAATTCTTATTTTATTTATTTAGTATTGTTTCTTTGTGGTTTAATATATTTTTAGAATCTTTATAAATTCTGATTGATCATTTTTCATATCTATTCAATACAAACACACAAATACATATATAGTCTTAATTGTCCTTAAGTATTCAGTTGTACAATGAGATACATACTTGTATTTTCTCTATTTTTGTATATTTGTAGTTAAACCTTATAGCGGGATATTATGTTCTATTTGTACACATTATTTTTCACTATTATTTGTAGTTGTGGTTCAATATGTATGCCTTTCAAATGTTCCATTCTCGTCTTTTACATCCATTTTTATTTATACTAATTGTCTAGTACTTCTCAGTTATTCCATTTGAAACAATTTTTTTTTATCTCTTAGTTTTACCGTTTGTATCAATTGTTCTATTGCTGTATCTGATCCTAATCGAGATCAATTCTAATGAAGTTGTTGATTCTAAATTACTGGAGATTCAACAGCTACATTCGATAGATTTCCAATGCAAATGCGTCATCGTCACATTTAACATGATAACCAACCAATTTTGAATACCTAAACCCTAATTTTTGTTTCAAAATCAACTCTAAATCTATGAAAAGCTAAGATACTTTCTTTCAGAAATTGCAGAGGATAAAACGGACGCGCTAAAGTCGACGGCCGGCCAGTGATATGAGCTTCTGTAATGATTCACCGGTGATCAGATAATGGTTTCTGTCAAAGAGGAAGAGAAGGAAGAGAACGCAGCTGGAGCTCTCCAGGTTTTCTTTTTTTAGAAGCTGGATGTTCTTTTTTTTCACTCAGTTCCCGATCCCTTCAGAATCTTTCTTTCTTCTTATTTTGTTTTCTAAAATTCAATATTCCAGCTCATCTCATTAAGGATTTTTTGGATTTTCCTTAATTGAGTAGCATTGAAATTACATAGTGGCATGTCATATTTTTTTTTCCTTAATTTGTGGCATTTCTGCCGCCCACTCAAAACATTCTCGGTCAAGTGAACATTTACTTTGCGATACTCACTAATGGCTTATTTGTCTTGGCCAATGACTGGATTTTCTTCAACTTCTGATTTTACTTTGATTTCTCTTATGGTCCTTCTTGGGCACGTAAGATTGAGACCCTCTAGTGTGAAATATTTTCTCTCTTTGGTCAGACCTATCACATTGTGATACAGAAGAATGACCTATTGTTTGGAGGGGGGGGGGGGGGGGGGGGGGGGGTTTTTTT
>OVBI01000891.1:24540-40946 GCA_900406495.1 Sisymbrium altissimum
GGGGGGGGGGGGGGTTCATATTCTTGTACCGTTCAGAGAAGACTTGTCTATCTTCTTTGAATATTGTCCCGCTTGCACTTTGGTGGACTACATCCTAGTCTGTTACCGGTTGATTAATGGTGAGATTTTCTTTAACCTTATTTGTGCTATAATCCGTTTTCAGAGCTCTAATAGTATATCGTGGTGGACCACTGGCATTCTAGCATGATCGATCAGCTTTATTAAATTTGGGGATGGATCAGCTTTAGGCTGAACTGAGTTGGGCAAGTTCTTCCTCCCGACTCTGGTGTTTGAATTCTTCTTTGATCTGTTATTAAAAATGGAAAAGAAGTGGAAAGTCCCGATGGAGATGGGAGAGAGGTATAAATATGTTTTAAGCCTCACTCTAAAGGTGGAGGCATCGTATTGTAGCTTCCATGACAATTACTTGGTGGTACTGGACATAAGTTCATTCATGCAAACCAAATTTACAATTATTGTTTTGCCATTACCTGTAAGAGAAGTGGCAATCACGCCTGGTGAGGCTTTGAAGGGGGTGATTGCGCTGTGCTCTGGCCTATTAGGTTAGATATGCATGCTATTTCCGATCATAACTTGGTAAATGGTTCTGATAGACTTGCTTATTCACTGGTTTATTTCTCAATATGTTGAGTAACGGTTTTGATGACCTCGTTAAACTTTTTGTTCTGGTCTGAAGCGATCTTTTACTGCTGTTTAACGAATTTAGAGATGCCCTTGAACGCGTTGACTGTCAGTCATTGTTTCTCCCATATTGAAGTTTAGACTTTAAAACCCCTTTTTATAGCACCAAACTGTTGTAGCAGAAACTATAACAATTTTTTTTGTTAATATGTATTGTTTGGGAATCAGGATCCTCTCGAGATACAAAGAAAACGTGAATAATCTTTATGAAAATATTCAATAGTCGTGAGACAAGTGGAGTGAAGACCGAAGTGAAGTAGAAAAACGAGAGAAAAGTGGGAGCAAATGATTTGTAGTATTTATGAATTCACAGTCTGAACTGAGATACACGTATACAGAGCAAAAAGTATATAGATAAGTGTTTGTAAAGAATATTATGTCCCAATCTTTGATCTTTCTTTATATTTTTATAGCTCAAAATCATATTTAACATCTTCATTTACTCTACTTGATTTGACATTTATTAGCTTTTACTTTGATGGATTCAACTCTTACGAGTCAAAACACATTACTATTCTTTTGAGTAAGTCGTCGGTTTACTTTGTTATTGACAACTAGTTTGATGTGTAGATTTGACCATGTCATCCATTTCGTTTAAATATGAGTTTGCGGCTTGACTTTACCTTATATTTGTCCACTTCAAAAAGTATCAAATTTCATAGAGTTTCAGATCACTCAATAAGTTATTTTAAAAAAAAAAAAAGCTAAACAGAAAGAAATGTAATGGAATAACAATGCAATAAAAGAAAAAACGGTTTTAAATTTAATGGAAAAAAGTTATACTTAATGAAATTCTCACTTTCTCCTAAAATTTGAATCATACACATAAAATCAACCAACTTTAGCTGTAGAGGTTGTGTGTAAACTTACAATCCCAATTTTTTTTCACAAATTCGATCAGTTCAAATAAATAAATGAATGATTAATATCAATTATTCACAAATTCTCAATATTTAAATCTTCACAAGGAAAAGAAGAGCAAGTGTAGAAATTCACAAATAGCATTTTGTGGACATTATTAAAAAAAATTTGGAAACTGTTTAAAAATTTATTTTTTTACTCTTGTACATTTTGTCTATATGGCAGAAATTAATAATAATATTTGTATTATTATGTATTTTTTGTCAACACACATACAAAATAAAAAATTTAAAATATTAATTATTCATTTAGTAATTACTAAAGATTAACATTATTTTGGTCAATATCCAACTTTTGAAAACTCTTTTAATAAACTTTCCTTAGAAAAATAATAAGAATAATGAAAAAAATATTATATATATTGGGGTACAATCCAAATCCCACATCGGAATTTGAAAGAAACCAACAATAATATATAAAAGATTAGGGCTAATACACTAATTGCCAAATTAGATTTTACTTGGAAACTCATAATTAACCTAAAATTTAACATGGTATTAGAACCCAAAATTCAGAGTCTAGTGAACCTAATAAAAGTGGATACATACATGTCTCTTGTTAACCCCAAGTGAGGAGAACCCAAGAAGGGGTTTATTATCGGTCCAATTGAGGGATCAATTCGAGATGGAGTTATCATCTCGAAAATGCGTGTTAAGATGTCACATCAGAGATGGAGGCCCAAAAAGAATGATGTGGTTCTTCGTTTGAAAGAGAGATTGTTAGGATAAAATCCAAATCCCACACCCAAAGTTGAAAGCAACTAACAGTAATATATAAAGATTATGGTCAGTCCACTAATTGCCAATTAATTTTTAGTTGAAAGCCCAAAATTGAATCCAAAATTTAACAATATAACTGTTCAGTTTTTTCTCCATCTAACATGTTGATCTCAAGTCTCTAAATATCATTTCTAATACATATCATTTAACTCAAATGAAAAAAACCACAAAATGGCAAAACATATTTTAGCATAAAGATCCGAATATTTTAAAATATACCATTTTAAGCATTTTTATTTATTTCATCTTCTAAGATCGGTCCATCTATTTTTGTAAATATAATGAATACAATTATAATTTAAAAAAATATATATTTTAGGGAAATTTTTTAAAAGAACAAAATTAGGAAAGAAAATGTTGAAAGAAAATCTAAACCCAGAAATTGCCCACAAAGTATGAATTAAAATCTTGAAAGAAAATGTGTTATTTATAGATAAAAAATTTTAAACATATAACCACTTTAGAAAAAAACATTAAAAAACTTGAAATCTTAAGCGACGACACCAAATGAATCACACCATTTAAACATTGAAACATATTAGTATAATTAGAGTTATTAATCCGCAGAAAATTTGAGATGGTTGAGGATCATATTTTTGCTCTTTTGCTTCGATCTTTTTGTTATTTTGATCTTAAATGGCTCTAAAACAAAAAAAAATACAAGTAAATTACTTTTTATAATATAAAATTATTATAAAAATCTTAGAAAACATAGTATAATCTTTTGTAAAAACATCTAAAAATCAAGTATGTCTGTTAGGGTCAATTATACATTAGTGAGAAAGCGACATATGAGCCCGAGATCCACGTTCCCAAGTACATGCTTGCCTTACTGCAGTTCCGGACAGCCTTGAGACGGTCGATAGTAGGCATACTCTACACCCGATGGTAGAAGGTATAGATGGTAAGACAACAACACGTAGGCAGCTAGCCAGTTTAGACCATAGGAGAACACGGTAGTAGATTTTGCATTTGTAAGAAGTCTGCATATTAATAAGGTGTTGATTGTTTGTAGTGTTTACATTTGTTTTTGGTTATTAATTTCTAAAAAAGTATTTTATTTAGCAATCAAAATTTTTTAAAAATAAATTACCTAAAGTATAGGAAATCTACTTTTTTAAATAATTACATATTTGTAAACAAAAACCAAAATTTATGTTTTCTAAAAATTTTTTATAAAATTTTCATATTTTTTGTTAATTTCTTTTTTTTTGTTAAAATATCTACTATATATTAAAGGAAAAGTAATTAAAATTCATTTTGCTGATGTGCCATTTTTAATTTTTTTTGTTTATTTTTATTATTTATCCCTTTTACCAAACACTATTCAAGTTTTCTAAAAAATTAAATTTGAATATCTACTAAATCTAAACATCTCATATTTATTTGGTAAGAAAATCAAATATTATATGTTATATAAAATTTGAAATAATCATAAAACAAATTATTAATTATTAGTAGCTTTTAAAATCAGTTATTGTTTTCTAATTTTTGATTTATAAAATAATAAAAACGGAATTATAAATTTTATACTGTTTTTAATAAAAAATAATAAGTTATAGGTGTTTTTGCCAGATATGGCAAGTCCAAAATTAAATATAAAAAAAATTTAACCTAAATAAAAATTATTAGCTCATCGATAAAAATAGATGAATTTCTATGTTAAAATAAAGGAAATCAAGCAAATTTGCTCGATAATGAAAATTTAAGGCATTATATACTCATTAATATCAATATAGAATAAAATATTAAAAAATGAAAAAACAATTGTATAGATTATTTAAATATTATTTTTCACTGGTAAAAACAAAGAAAGAAAAAGAAAACATAAAACTAAATAATTTTGTAGTTTATAAACAAATTGATTACTTAATGAATTCTTACATATTTTAAGTTATCAAATATAATTAAATCTTGATTCAATTAATTCCCTTTATATTTTATATATAATAATATAATTTTATTTTTAAAATGAATTAATTTGTTTCCGTGCATTAATGCGCGGAGTTCTCTTCTAGTTGTTACTAAAACCCAAAACTAAAATCAAAAATAAAAACTAGAAACCAAAATTTAAAATTTTAAAACCAAAATTTAGAAACTAATAAACAATTATGGCCTAAGAAAATAAAGAGGGGATCAAACCCAAAGGATTTGAGACAGAAGGAGAAATAGAATTTGTTGGTGAAAGATCCGAATTCAGTATGATATCTCAACCACCCGGACAGGATACATGAGAGGTCCAATCTCATTCATATACTTATCTAGATAAACCAAATGCATTCTTTACCAGAAGGTTATTCCAACCATTCCACGGGACGACCAAACAATAACAACTAATCACCGCCTGATATATCCGCTCTCAGTTATACGATGTTCTTACTTAGGCGAGAGTCTTCGAGATGAATCTTTGTTTTCCCTCCTAGAGGCTTTCGATAACTCATGTTGTTTAATGAATTTAGGATAAATGATCGACGGCAGCACATGTAGTGTATATGACACGTGATACATTCCTCATTCCCATAAGATAACTTCCAACTCACTTTCTAAATATATTTTAGAATCCTGGAAGATTAATGACTGTGGAGATGGTATCTCCGGACGACTAGACAGAAATCTCGTTAATAATATCATAGATTTCAAAATAGCAGTTTTTAAAAAGTTTATATATTCTTGATCAATTTATAAGTTATAAATACAAACTATTTTGTGTAATAATTTGTTTCAAAATTGATAATTTTGTAACTGTTCAACAACTACAAATAATTTTTAATTATAAGTGATGTTTTTTTTTTTTGCGAATGAAGAAGAGCATCGTTAATAGTATAAATAACTAATTTTGTTCGGTTTTGTTAGTTATTTATTATTCTTATGATAACTTAATATTACCTACACTTTCGTTGTCCAAAAATTATACTTTCGAAAACCATAAACCCTAAATTGTTGGAAATATTAGGAATTCCCCCTACAAATTCCCAACAAATCTATATAATTCCTCAGAAATTTGTTTGCAATGTCACACATAATTTTTTTTTATAAAGAATATACACACAATTTACATTTAGCATCTAGATGGTGTTAATGTCAAATTCTGTCGGGAATCCGTTCAGAATTCTCGACGAACCTAATTAATTTAGAACATTTTCGAAAACATATTAATAAATGTAAGAATTTTAAAAAGTCCATTAGAAATTTTGAGCCTGCCGTGAGTTTGTAGCCCAGTTTAAAAAAAAACTGAAACATCCAGCTTTTAATTCGGTTTTGACCCAAGTGGGAAAGCCCAATACTAACCGACTTGCATGTAAAGAAGGAAAAACCATAACCGACAGTACTTTAAAGATAGATATTTTCTTATCCGTCGGCTTAATCTTGTAGCATCTCAACCGTTCATTCAAGATTCCCCACCTCTATTTAATAAACGTAACCTCATCCCATCTGTTTAGCCCAGCCGTTCGTACACAAAGTTTCTCTTTCGCTCTGTTCTGTCGGAAAACTTTTTCAAGACTCAATTACAAGAAACTCAACACCTTAGTCTCCTCCAAAACCTTGTCGGAAGAATTTTATTTTTTTCTTTCTTTGTTAGATCTGTTTGTATCCTACTGATTTTGTATCAATTATTCGTTTGAAATTCTTGAATTTTCAAAACTAGGGTTTGTTTCTTGATGAATCGTCCATTATCGTCGCAGGTAATTGAGTCTCGGACTATGAATCAGACTCCACTATTAGGTCAATATCAGGGTTTGCACCATTCGATAATGGCTATGAACCAGCAACAACAGGTGATGAACATGGCTCAATCTCAATGTCAGGCTATGATGATGAACAATCAGCCTGTGATGATGACTGCCCCAAACTTTAGCGTTAACCATAATTTGGTAAACCCTAATAACTATGGTCACAATTTGAGTGGTAAAAAGATGGAGCCAAGTAAGAGAATGCATAACTCTGGTATTCTTATTGGTCCAGGTGGTAACAGAGGACTGTATAACAACGTTCAGCCACAGCTACAAGGTACAGGTTCAGGTCGTTCAATTGGTTTGAACAAGTCTCAAAACAGAAAGTTTTACCCTAAGAAGAAGTATGGTAACCGATACGTTCCTTATGCTCCAAGGAACACAAGTTCGTTTATCATCCGAGCGAAGAAATCTGGTGGCATTGCTGATTTAGTGTCTCCGTACACTGTGACACCATCTGTGTTGCATACTCCGATGTTCTCTCCGTTGGGAGAGGGTTTGGGAGATATGGTGAAGGAGGAATGGGGAGTTGATGGGTATGGATCAATGGAGGGGTTGATTAGACTGCGTTCCGATGGAGGACATGGTTTGGAACCTTTTGATGAAGATGAAGGAGGATCGTGTGAGAGTGATGTGGATGATCATGTAGAGGTTGAGAGGAGACTAGACCATGATTTGAGCCGATTTGAGATGGTGTGTCCAAAATATGGTGATCGGTTTGAGTGTAACAATGTTTTGGAAAACAGAATTGATGATCAAGATAGCCATATTGCTCAAATAGAGGAAGATAGCTTAACCATGAAGGAGAAGCTATTGATGATGGAAAGGGAGTTTGGTGACTTGAGGAGAAGGTTAGAGTCTCTTGAGAGGCATCATATGGTTGTTAGTGAAGATGGTAATGGGGAGGTCGTCGAGAATGAGTCTGAAAGTGATAGAGAAACAGGTGGCTCTGGTTCATCTGCTAGTGGTAACACAAAGGAGAACCATTTGGCTGCAGAAGACCTTTGTGTGCAGGATGTTGCGAGAAACGAGGATGCAGTGAATGAAATCAACAACGCTGACAAGAGCAAGGTAGATACAGCTAAAGAAAACAGAAGTACAGTGGGTATGGGAAATTTAGGGGAAAACAACAAGCTAGAAGCTAAGGATTAAGCTAAATTTTTTACTCGAAACACTGTGAGGAGGCCAGTCTCTAACTTGCTTAATGATGAATGTCTCTGACTCTGAGGGCTACTTCGGAGTGCAGACAGTATCATTGATGTGCTTACCCCTAAGATTTTTAGATTCTTGATAACAAATTTAATCATGTTTGGTTTTACTTTTCCTACTTATTTTCTTTTTTTTGAGTTTGTGCATACTATAATCAGGAACCAAAATGTGGCTCATACATGCTTTTGGGTTTGATCTAATAATTTGGGTAATTTAATTTTCTGGTACTATTAATAGGAGATGAAACTTTTTTTATGTTTGTCACATACCAGATTATGCAAATCGCGTGAATCTAGACACTTTTGTGCAAATGTGTAATTTCTCGTGATTTTGTCATTTTAAAAATTTGTTTGAAAAGAGTTGGTCAAATAGTATCCAAAACATTTTGATCAAGATTTGTTTTACTTTTCCTAGATGTTTTTTTAACTGAGTGTGTGCCACAAATAATACTAAAAGCTATAATTGTTCAGTTTATAATTGAATTTACCACTACAAAATAATAGTAATGATGAAAAACAAATTTATAATAGTATAATTTTCAGTTTTCTTTCATTTAACATATCTATTTTGACACATTAATTCTAAATTTCTAACACATGTCATTTAACTTGAAAAAAGTAAGATCCATCCATTGTCTTTACTAATACATATGTGTTATGGCTTTCTTCAAAAAACGTCTTTACTAATACATATGTGTTATGGCTTTCTTCAAAAAACTGAATGGTCCAAATTTCTCATATTTATAGAGAGATTAACCATCTCGCAGATGTACTAGCTAATTTTTCTTTTTCTCGATCCTTAGGGGTTTATTTATTTGAGTCATATCCTATTAATGTCACTCATGTTTTGGATGAGGATTTAAGAGAGTCTGCATACCCGCATCGTATTTGTTTATAGTTGATTTTTTTCTTTTAATAAATAGTAGGAGGCAAGTCTCCCCTCACTCTACCAAAAACAAAAACTTTAAAAAAAAATTACAAAACGCAAACACATATTAGCATGTACATCTAAACATTTTAATTTTTTATTATATTAAACAATTCAACTCAACAAATCTTTTAATACGGTCCATTTATTTTTTATATGTAATTAAAATAATACGACTTTAATAATTTAAAAATTATTATAAAAATTTATAATATTTAGATTTTCAAAATTTATGATAATTTATAGAAAAATATTAAAATTATAAATTAAGTTAAAATATGTTAAATGATAATTATTTAATTTTTCATAATAATATATTTTGCCTCATATATGTATATTATCTAATTATAAGTGTGTGTGTGTGTTTGTGATGCAGGTTGGAATGTTGGTTTTTGGTTAGATAATTTGTCTTTTTTGTATTAAGCTTTATTTTTATTAAAAAAATTATAGTAATTTTAACCTATCTAGTTATATAATTATGTAATATATATATATATATTAGATATATAAATATTTTTTTATTTTATTAAGTTAAAAATATTTCTATCTAATTTTTAAATTTTAATATTTTTAATTTAATAATTTATATTTTATAAATTACAAATTTATCAATATTAAATTTCATTTTTGTAGATATTGTCTATTTTTTTGATTGAATATGTTTAGAAATATATTTATTTATTTTTGTGTATGTATATAAATTTTGATTTTATTATTTATAAAAATAACTAATGTGTAATTTTATTTAATTATATTTATCATTTAGTTAAATAATTTAATATATATTATTTTATTTTTATTTCAATTAATTGGATACGTATAATTTATTGGTTGTTATAAAAAAGATATTTTAAAAAATTTTGGTGATAAAATAATAATTTTTTTTTAAAAAAGTTGGGAAAAAATCCTAAAAATACTATGTCAGTAAAAATGGTATATAATACTTATCTTTTAATACATTTAACATATAGTAGATTATGGGAAGCTTTAATAATAACAAAAGGTAACAAAGAAAATGTTTAAAGCAAAACTGGGCATAGTAAAGTCTAATAAAGTATAAATTAAAATTTTGGAGAAATGTGTAATTTATTATAAATAATAAATTTAAATATTTAAGCACTTTATAAAAGATATTAAGAATTTTAAAATTTAAGTGACATCAATTTATATAATTTTAACATTAAATCTCGACTGACGCATAACTATCTTTCCAAAGATGCTTCAGATCTTGCTGTAATTATATAGCACTATAATTCTCACTATAGTGAACTGATTCCACAGTCAACATAGCATACCTTAGTCTGTTATCCAAAATGAAAAAAAAAAAAAAGAATGAAAAAAAAAGAATGGAAGTTTCAATTTATTATGCATAAGCAATGGACTAAGAAAATAAGTTTTAACAAACAACAAAATTATTTAATTTGAAAAACATACTTTGTCACGTAAAAGAGGAAAATAAATAAAAACTTCACAAATACAAAGAAATAGGGACAATTAGTAAAATAACCTATTTAAAATTTAAAATTTGGAAAATATACTGTTTTTTTAATTTTTTAAAAATTACACTTATTTATATGTAATAAGACTCTTTTGACCCATATTTTAATAAATAAAATTAAAAATTCGAAATATTTATATTTTCATTAAATTATTTAAAATAAATATAATTTAATTATTAAATATACTAAAATATATAACTGAATAACATTTGAAATATTTTAAAATTATCTCTAATAAAAATCTATTTTACTAATTAATTTTATATAAATAACTTACCCAAAAAAATTTTCTTATATTTATTATTGAGTTGTTTTTAAATTAAATAACTCTTTTGATCAATTATGAAATTTTCAAAGATTATCTTTAAATAAAACTTAGTCAAAAATAAAATTAACATGTTTTTTTTATTTGCAAAAGTAAAAAAAAAACTAATAATAAAAGTATTATAATAATCATCAAATTCTAAAATATCAGAAATTTAAAATCCAAAAGTAAAAATTTTAAGATATCAAATTCTAAGTAAATTTTCAGATATTTCACAATTTAAATAAAATATATAATTATTAGTTATATACTATTCATTTTATATTCTTATTTTTAGAAGAAGAAATTTAAATATTAAATTTATTTAAAATGTTAGTTAGGTTAATTTAATCATTTTACTAATAAAAAAGTGTAGTTTTCAAAAGTATAAAAATATGGTGTAGTTTTCAAAATATAATCTCAAATTAAAGCATTTATCCAAATTTTCTCAAAGGAAATAAGCAAAGTTATTATTAAAAATAACATCATATATCATAATCAAATTATTTAATGGAATGAAAATCCGGAACAAAAAAAAGAGATAAAAAAAATTCAAAATGAATAAAAATTTGATTATATAAGTAGAAATATATTTGATCATAACTAAAAAACACCACAATGGATTATAGGCAGAAATATTAGAGGATCAAAATAAAAAAATAAAAAGAGAAACCTAACCAAAATCAGAAAACGTCAAAATAAGTGTACAGACCAAATGAATGAAGCAATTCCTAAAATATAACTAAAGAACTAAAACACCACAAAAAGATAGAAAATAGATAATTTACTTAAAAACATAAAAAATAATCCAAATAATATACGTAGTCAACAAAAAAAGAAACATACTACAAAACTTACAGAATGAAACCATTCAAAAAAAGAAAGAAAGAAGAAGTAGAAAAGCATAAGAAAATAGAAAAAACAAATAAAAACGACAGTTCTCAAAAAAAAAAAAAAAAAATAAAAACGACAAACAAACCTCCGTGTGTATGTACAGAAAAGAAGATGTCTACCTAATAGGAATAAGAAATAGAATACAGTAAAAAAATATAATAAATGTCTAGAATAAATAGTAATCATCATAATAATATAACTTTTAATTTATTTTTTAAAATAATATTTTTTGAATGCAAGAAATAAAATTTTAGAAAGATTTTTTTCTTCATAAAACTAGAAAATATATTCAAAACATGAATCACTAAGATTAAATATAATAAAACATAAAAATTATTTTGAATTTAAACCTACAAATTTTAATTTTATGTAAAAAATATATCTCTAAATAATTCATTATCATGATTCATTTATTAAAAACTATGATATTTTTTAAAATTATAATATATACAATTATATATTTTTAATAAAATTTAACTTATTTAAAAAGAATGATTTATTTTAAAAAATGATTTAATATATAAAATATAACTACGTTTTTATTTCATAATATCTAAGAGATCACTCTGAATTCTTTTGCTAAATGCAACTTTCGAGGCGGCTGGTCTGTTTTACTATATAATTAGCACGATGTCTAGTGAATTAGCACTTTAAAAACTTGTATCAACTGTATTTGGTTGATTAATAAAAGCGAACGTTTGTGATTGTGAGCCCCCAAAAAAAGGTGATTATAATAAAGCCAATATCTTACTATTAGCACATGGATTCAAAGTTTAGTAAGCCGCCCCTAGTATATTATCTAAAACAATGCCTAAGATAAAGACTAAGAACTCCACCAACTCTAACATGGAAACTGCAGAAAAGAAAAACAAGAAAATTAAGAAAAGAAGAAAGAACATAGTGGCACATGTTTTGTTTTTGCCTTTTTTGTATCGGTATGTGCTAGACACATTCATCTTTATATTCTTGATTAACAAAAAAAATATAGTATTCCAATGTAGTAGATAACCTAATTACCTAATCTTAGCCAAAGACATCCGTTGTTTCGTTCGATGCGGTTTTACTTCTTTATAGATGATTATTATCGCCTTCACTCTTTATACATTTTTTTTGTTTCTTATTTTATCTGCTTATATTTTCCTTTCTAGAACACTTGCTAAAATTCATGGACGCACAATAAGCGCCTCAACTTTATGAATGCATATAAATATATACAAACCTAACTGAATGATCAAATCAAAATGTCTCGTAGAAATTTGTAAGATTTAGTTAACAAAACAGAACAAGAAAACATTGTAAAACCAAAAAATAAAAGAAAAAATAGTACGTATATATATTTTTTGATTTAATTTCAGATAATAATTGTCATAATTTACAATATATATATATATAATTTATATGAAAAAATGTCAAGTGGAATATATAATTCAGATTATACAATAATATTTGGGTAGTAGAAAGATGAAAAGTGACACAAGTGGGTAAATTAAAAGTTTGTTTAAGAGACTTGTGAATTTACAGAGAAAGAGCTATTATTTGCAAATTAAATTTGTACTTTTTTTTTCAAAACAGTTTTTTTTTTCAGGCTGATTGGTAAACTCTAATAAATCTATTTATCAAAGAGTTCTTTTACATATTTTTTTGAGTTGTAGCTTTCGTAAAGACATATATCACTTGATCAATCCAAATAATTTTCCCTGCTGTGATTTTCAAATACTTTAGAATCCTGTAAAACATGAGTGATTTACGCTTTAGAGCACTTTTCAAGTTAAACTTACACTATAACTTTTCAAGTTAAACTTACACTATAAGACACTTTGGAAATATGAGACACTTTAATAACTGTACATAGTTTTTTAATTTCATATTGCCCTCTAACTAAATGAAAAGCGTACCAAATAAGAAAAAAAGTTCTAATGAGATAGTTAAATATGAAAAAAATATTAGCCATTAGTTTAATAATTTATTAAAAAAATTATGTGGCTCTGATTGAACATAAGAATATGGTCACATTTATAAAATTGTCTCTTCCTCTTCTTTCTACATATCATCGGTCATCGAAATTATCATTTCTGCCAAAAATGGAGAAATGATTGTAGAGTAAAAATAAAACCCAGACTAGGAATAAAAAACACCGATAAGAAATCTGCTAAGACGGTGAATCGAATCGGATTTCTCAAGAAAAAAATAATCAACACAAAAACAACGTTTTAATGAGAAAACCTTAATGGTGAAGACTTTGAGATGGCATATATAGTAATGTCGCCACCATTTACTCGTGAAGAGGATGAAGAGGTTAAATTAAGATCGTTCATGAACATATGGACACTATCACACAATATTTGGATGTTCATCTTTTGAGTGTGGACCATGTGGTCATATTTAGATGAACAATCTATTCAATTCGATACTATAATACTCAGACCGTCCATACATATTTGACCATTTTTTCTTTGCCATATGGACATAAAAAAAAATTTCTAAACCTTCAAGTTTGTATATATTTACGTGGTTTTGGTTTATGCAGGGCTAATCATAGCCAATATATTCAAATCGGTTCACAAGAGAAATGTTCATATGATGTTAATAGGAGAGTTGCTGCAACAGCATATATACTTTTGAACATGTGGGCACAATGGTTGGATCATAAAAGATGTGAAGTTGTGAATTATGATTTTTTAACTTATTATGAGATACGTGTTAAATATTTCAAGTATCACCTTCCATTCTTTTTGCTTCTACATGAATGAAGAACTCAAGCATGTATAAATATTATATAAAGTTTATAAACAATAAAGATAAATATCATATAAGCTTATCCACATATGTGCATCCATTTTGACAACTTTATATGGCTATAAAACAGTGGACATATGATTGTGTTCACAGTTGTTGTCGAATGTTTCATCATCCATATGGACAAGAAAAAGTGGTCAGATTTTTATGATTATGTACATGTTTCTTATGGATAGTAGCTTCACCAGAAGCCTACAAAATCAAAATAGAAATCTAGTGTACACAAAATTTCAAAACCTCGTTTGGTTTATATTTGATACATGTTTACTAATTATATTTTTTTTTTGTATAAAGACAAATAGATGTTGAAACAAGCTAATAGAATTATGGATAAGTTAGTACTGAAAGTGTATCATAGACAAATAAGTAACCAAGAGTATTGTGGACACCATAATATGGATGAATCAACATGGACAGCATTTTACACAAGCATGTATCATAAAGAATCATAGCTGAACACACAAAAAGCAAAAATGGATATGAACAAGTTTGCTTACACATGTAGTTTAATGACTTTCATGGTTCTCTCGTCCATTTTCTAATGTCTGTTTTATTATGAACACTTGTTTCAGACTAAACACACAATTAAGAAAAGAAATAAATAGTACCATCTTATATTGAACATCATACAATCAATTTTTTGTTTACTAAAGGGCTGTGTACGTATGAATTATATTAGTTGTACAAAGATTGATGGACGCATTGATACACCAAGTATAATATTATATCATGGTTTTTCATATATTTGGGAGTAGCTTTTACTAGTGTATGATTCATATCCAAGATCAGTGCAAGTCTCTATTTCAGGATCATTTAAGAGGCTGTTGAGCTGGTTATATCGCCAGAGAAGGTAAGAAAATATCTCACGAGGAAGGAGAGATCTTCACCCGGCGGTGAGAGAGGTCTGAGGAGATCCTGAGAGGAGGCTGCTGATGCTCGGCGGAGATGCAGAGGCGCGAGACCTAAGTTCACCGGAAAAATTCAGATCTGGCAAGAACTAACTGATAGTCATCGATCATTTGGATTCATGAAAAACAGAAAGAGGTGCAGATTAGCTCACCCCCAAAAGTTGTCGAAAGGATTGAGAAAGGTTGAGAAAAAGTTCTTCCAAAAAGGGGAGAAATGATTTTCAAGAATCGAGAACAGTGAAGAAGTGGTGGTTGAACTGTTTTGAAAGTCATATTTGTTTTGTTATTATTTTATGTTGTTTATGGGGGAGTAGTACTAATCGGAGAAGCAAATGAAATTGAAAATTTAGTTAGGGGTATTTTAGTTATCAACCACTTTGTGAGTCTCACATTCATAAAGTGTCTATACATGTAATTATTTAGGAAGAAAGTGCCTTCCAATGTAATAATCTCCTAAAACATCCTCCAATGATATCTAGTAGGTACTTGCATATATTGGCTTACTTGGTTGACCGCAAAAAAAATATATGGCTGGTAAGGTAGATATGTTTTCTCACTATCCTTTGATACTGCTTCACATCCATTAGAAGCTTCCCCCCCCCCCCCCCCCCCCCCCCCCCCNAGCTCTCCTCAATGGGTGTCTTACAGGGTTTTGAGCCAACCTTTCCTGTCTCTTTTAAGAGATCCAAAGTATACTTCATTTGAGAAAGAAACAACCCATCAACAAACTTACATACCTCAATCCCAAGGAAGAATTTTAAATCCCACAAATCTTTGATCTCAAATGATGAGTTTTTTTTGTCTTTCTAATACCATAAAAATTGTAACCAGTTATGATAATGTCTTCCACATAAACGAGAAAAACGGCAATGTTTTTCTCCTCCTGACTTGTGAACAAGGTATGATCAGTCTCATATCTCCTATCATTTCCAAATAAGCAGCTACTCAATTTATGGTATTAAGATCTTGGTGAATGTTTGAGACCATATATGGCTTTCTTAAGTTTCCACACTAAAATCCCACGACAAGTTAGTAGCAACAGATAAAAGAACTCTTACTGAATGGAGTTTGGCAACAAGGACAAACATTTCAGTGAAGTTCATGCATCCTATATTTCTGTGTATATCTCTTGGCAACAAGTCTACCTTTATACCTCTCAATCTCTCCAGAGCTAGTATACTTGATGGTGTAGACCCAATGACACCCCACCAACTTCTCCTTACTTGGTTTATCAACCATATCCCAAGTCTCATTCGTAACCATGGAAAAAAATTCTTCTAGCATCTCTTTGACCCAAACTTCACTAAAAAATCTTCGTCATAGCTATTTGGTATCCAGTGTTGATCAAATTTGGAAAGAAATACCTGGTGCGCTTGGGAGATGAGAAACATAACAGTAGCCTAGACCACACTACACCATACTCTTTGTAGTTATAAACCACACTAGATAGTTTCTCTCTTTCAGAATAATAGGTAGAATAATTTTTTTATGGTTCTCTATTGATGGATCTTGACGAAAAAAACAAAAAATAAATAGGATAAGAATATAGTATTTGCGGAGATATGATATTTCAAGAGCTTAATATTCTGAAATCATTATATAAATTTATAAGATCTAATTGACAAAATAAAAACAAAAAAGGTAATATAAGATAAATTGTTTTATCTTATTTCAGATAATAATTCTCATGGCTTACAAGATATATATTAGTTTAAGAAGAAAGATGGTATTAAATA
>OVBI01000892.1:0-48870 GCA_900406495.1 Sisymbrium altissimum
GACTCAGATGTCTGAGCGTGAGGGAGGGTGTTAATGATAAATGTCCCACATTAGAAATATAAGAATTAATGAACTACTATATAAAGGGTTATGGCCAATCTACTCATTGCCAATTGGTTTTGAGTTGGAAACCCATAGTAAACCCGAATCTAACATAGGAATCGACAAAGTCATGAAATTCAACCAAATCACATCATTACCATTCTTAACGTTAACCTTGTTCTTGGTCACCCAAATCTCAATCTTTTTTGTTATGTGGCATTGCTTTAACACGGAAAACCGATCTCCCTCAAAGACCCTAAGTACAAGAGCATCGCGACGACTGCTCACCCCACATGGTAGATCACAAAATATGTAGTATACTTCGCTCGAATTATTGAAGTTAATTAGGCCGTACAAGGGATCTGTCTTGTCAGTAAAAGCAATCCAAAACAAAACTCCGTTCAACGATACACCACTTTGAGAATGTAACTTTATACTTAGTTTTTCTCCCTGATTACTATCACCGGACTTCGTGACGTCTTTCCACGTAATGGAGGAAAAGTCATGGATATTCCAGTCGGTAGAAAACCAAATGGTCTTGTAAACTCTTCCCTCAGTTCTCCTATCACTATCATAACCTATGCCACAGCATAAAAAGCTAGGGTGGCTAATCCATAGACTCTGTTTCAACCACGGGTTACAAACTGTGGCTCCTTTATCCATGCCACATATCAAGAACTCACCGCAATCAACCAAGGTTTTAGCTTTTTGAGATTCTAAACCACCGGGAATATCCAACGTTAACACACGCACCACTATCTTAGGATCGATGCTTACCGAATATATATTGGATTCGGTTTTTAGGATGAATCGAAACGTCTCCTTGTGGTTGTTGATGAACATCTTGTCGCTCAAGATAGAGTTCCATAGTTTGCAAACAACTCTGAAGCGGGCAAGAGAATTAGGATAGACACGAGAGAGTATCTCTTCAATCAATTCCCGTGGAAGCTGCTCCTCTTGTTTTTTCTCGGTTGAATCCATTATCTATTTCGCTAGTCAGGGTTTCAAACCAATGGTCGTCACATATAAGTATATCTAAAGGTAAAAAAACACATTGAGATTTTACAAAAGAATAAATTGTTAGATAAACATGCAAACGCGATCTGTTTTCCTTCTTTCTTACGTTACAAATAAAAGAAAAATATAAATTATAATTTTTTAAATATTGTATATGATTATGTATCTTTAATATTTGAATTATTTTATTTAGATTGAACAGAATCATTAATGTATTTCTATACAATCAATTTATTAAGTGCGTCTGTAACAAACAAAATAATTGAAACAAAAACGTCGAAACACTGTTGGACCCGTTTCGGCGATCAAAATCTCGAAAAATAGGTCCCACAAGATCTGACGGTGGAAAATCACAGTTCACTACCTACGTGGAACAGTCTTTTTGTTGGTAAAATATGAACTCGTCGAGACAGCTCAGGCGGGGCTGGGATGGGGCCCAAACATGAAAACCAATCATGTGAAATGGTCGTGCCACGTCAGCAATAACGGACGGAAGGAGTGGGGTCCGCACGCGGCGGGTATGTCGTGGGGCTTAATTGTTTGTAATGGTTCGCTGTAACGGAGACCCTCCCTCTTCCTCTCCCCACGTTCTCCAACACTGTGCTTCGTCTAATCTCAATCATTTGCTTCTTCTCTCGTGTCTATTGACCATTCTACCCTTTCCTCTCTATTTGACCATATTATTGACCTTTCTTTGTTAATGCCGTTTGATTGCAACTTCACTACATTGTGAAATCTCTGATACCATCTTATAAAACTACTACAATTAGCTGTCTTATAACAGTTTAAAAAAACAAAAAATAAATAATTAAGATTCTGTGAAGAGTCTTAAAAAAGTCAAAAGACCTAACAAAAAGACGAGGGGTGTTTCAGTCATTTCGTCATGGTTTTGTCTACATGTTCTCTCATTTGACGTTGAAAAAGCCATATCTCTCTCTCCTTTTCTCTCATTCCCACACAGAAACAAAGCAAAGACTCGCTCTTTCTTCTCTCTTTCTTTTTTTGTTGTGCCAGTGTCTTTCTTTCAACTATACGAAGCTTTTGATAGAAAAGCATATACCTTTCTTAATCAACCAACGAGGTATATACATATCTATCTATCTGGACATTTTTTGCTTTTTATTCATTCAGTGTGTTTTCACTTTTGTCTTAGGAACTTGTCTGAATGATTCCTCATGGTTACTTGTTTCAGATTTAGATTTAGATTTCGATTTAGACTGGTAGGTTTGTCTTAGTCTGTCCTAATCTATGAACATGTTTATTTTCATTTTGTTACATCTCTACTGAAAAATCAGAGCCGTCGAAGTTGAATTTCTGATTTGATTGAATTGACGTTAACAAAGGTTCGTCCTTTATTCTGAATAGAGAGTTAAGCTAATGGGATCACCAAATAACGTTTTGGTGCAAATAATGGCAATGAATTTTATGATTTAATGCTTAAAACAAGCTTTTAATTTGATTTGATACTTTTGCTTTTAACCAATTATCAAGTGCAGACAAAAATAATTAAAGGAAAAGATTTTTTTTTTTTTTTTTTTTTGGTGTTGAAAAATTTTTTTTTTTTAAATNAATGATTGTTGACATTAAGCATTGCTATGTTCCATTGCTTCAGTTCTTAGAATCAGATGGGACAATGGGTGGCTCCTTAAGAGAGAAAAGATCTGTCTTTAGTTGGGATTTGGATCTGAGCTGAGTTCTCTTTCTTCCTCTTTGTGGGATATATACATTTTTGCTTTCTGTGGATTTGGAAGTTATCTCTAAAATGGCGTCTGAGAAACCCGTCGAGGATGCGAGTGTTGTTGCTGAATCAAAGAAAGAGGGAGACAATGTTGGTGTTGAGAATTCTATAGACAAGAGCAGACCTGAGATTCTTGACTTACCTACCGAGAAAACTGATAACGTCGTCAATGAGAATGTTCCAGTAAAGGTATAATGCTTCTTACAAGACTCGTGTTTTTGAGCCCTTTTTTTTGGTTTGTTAGTCGTAAATCGTAATATCTCTCTCTTCTGTTGTCATTCTCTGCAGGAAGCAGAGCTCACTGAGCCTGGTACTTCAGTGAAGAGCAAAACAGCTAATAAAGCTGTTAAGAAAAAGTCAGGGACCTTTTCTCGGAGCCCAAGGTTCCTTTCTCAGAGCTCTTCCTTTCCAGCTAGAGGAGCTCATGCTGATATTTCAAGAAAGAGCATTGATGCAACACCAAAGGCTAGTCCTAAACCCGTCGTTGCAAGTGGATCCAAACCAAAGGCCACTCCATCTCCAAGCAGCGGTGTTACCACCAAGCGCAACAGTTTAGTATCTGCGCCCATCAAAAAGCAAACTACGGTAACTACAGAGTTATGTTACGTAATATGTCTGGTTAATTGTTTAAAGCTTTCCTGTTCTCAACTTATTGATCTCTTCTGTGTTGCGTCAGCCTGTGAAAACCATTTCGAAAGGTGCAGCTTCAGTCCCTACTTCCAAGTGAGTCAAAATGCTTTCTTATTTCAAATACGTTTATATATATATTAGCCAACTAAGCAAATATGCACAGGGTGAAGATCTGAATAGCCAACTGAATTGTTCTCCCGCTGCAATTGCAGATTGGTGGTAGATGAAAGTTCTAAATCCACTACAGATGAAATGGTAGGCAAGGAGACTGAAGATGCCCCATCAACCACCGCTGTGTAAGTCCTCTTTCGTTACATTGTTTCGGTATATTAGTGTTGGATGTGGAAATGTGAGAGTACTGTACATTAAAGAAGTAAAATATGTAAAAGTGAATCCATCTGTAACTTACAGGGTGGCAGATAAAGTATCTAAACCAGTGAAAGGTGAAATGGCAAGCAAGGAAGATGACGACACCCGTTCAACTACCACTTCGTATGCCATTTTCTTCATGTTCTTTCTATGTTTGTTAATAACATATGCATCTCTCTATATAATGTTTTGATGTTCAACAGAACTTCGACACCTCGTGGGCGTAGAAGCAGCGTTGGGTCTGCCTCTGGATTTTCATTCAGGTTGGAGGAACGAGCTGAAAAACGGAAGGAGGTTGCTGCTCCTAATGCCCTTTCTCTATGCTTACAACCTTTTCATTAGAACATATTTAAGAGCAGATTTTAAGTTTCCCCTTAACTTGTGTCTCCTTTTCTTGGGCTGACCTTTCAGTTCTATATGAAACTAGAAGAGAAGATCCAGGCTAAGGAAGTGGAGAAGACCACTTTGCAGGCGAAATCAAAGGTTGGGACTTAAGACTCTTGTATAAGAGACGAAAACTTGTATTGGTCTGACATCTTCTATAATGGACGAAAACTCTTATTGGTATTTGTGTAGGAGAGTCAGGAAGAAGAGATCAAAAGGTTGAGGAAGAGCTTGACTTTTAAGGCGGGTCCTATGCCCAGCTTCTACAAAGAGCCTCCACCTAAGGTTGAATTGAAGAAGGTTTGCTTCTTTTCTCTTCCTCTGTGATCATGCTTGTCGTAAATTGTAGTTGTTATATCGATGTGTGGTCCGTGAAAATGTTGTAGATACCAACTACTCGTCCTAAATCTCCAAAGCTAGGACGCAGAAAGAGTAGTAGCGATGCAACAGGAGGTGAAACCGGTCCTCGTGTGACAAAACCAAAAGACTCATCATCATCATCATCTACCTTGAAGAAAACCATTACAAAGTCTCAGCCAAAGCCTGAAACTCAAGAGAAGTCAGGAAAGGCCAAAGAAAGGAAAAAGGAAGGGAAGAAAGAAGAAGCAGAGAAAAGAAGAGAGGAGCAGAAGGCTTCTCCTGTGGCTGCTAAACCCGAAGAGAAGAAAGAAGAAGCAGAGAAAATAGGAGAGGAAGAGAAGGCTTCTTCCGTGGCTGCTAAGCCCGAAGATAAGAAACCGGAATCCAACAACATCCAAGTGAAGGCTGAGATTATGACAAGTGAAGTTGCAGTGGGAGGCTGAGAAAAGCAAGGAGAGCGTTTGGCACTTGGCATCGATCCCTTCTCTTTGCTTTTTCTTCTTTCTCAAAAGCATCAATGTGAATAGAGTTGTTGCATTGCGTCTACTTTGAGAGTTACTCTCCATTTCATCAGTTTTTTTTTTTCTTTTTGGAAATTAAGCATCAGATTGTTTCTTTAAGATATGGTCTCTAATATTTGTTGGATTCAAAAATGTAACTTATATATATTACGAGGATGGGATATGTGTGAATTTGAAGAGAAAAACAGTGTTGAGTTGTACAAATGTTAAATATCAAAGGAGGCTAGTGGGGTCTTTATTTACAGCTAAACTTTACTAACGTCAGGACAAATATCCTCGTGGGGTATTCTGTATTTGCAGCATGTTTGTGGTGGGCTACGTGGTTATGCTTTAAATTAGTTTGGGCCTTGTTTGAACTCTTTTTTTTTTAGAATTATTATTTGTTTGAACTTACAGACATAAAAAAAAAAAAAAAAAAAATTTCCACTATCTCATTAACCAAAAACCCCTTAAAATTAGAGTTGATTTGGCGAAATTATATTTAATGTTAGAGTTGTTTACAATGGGTTGCATATGACTAACGTTGAATATACTTGGAGTTTTCGGCTCTTGAAATATTTGGACTTTGTAAGTCCGAACGTGACCCGATCCAAAATGGATAGACCTACTTAGTACTCGCTCCTAAGACTTCCATTCTTCAAAGACCATAACCATGCAAGATCTTATGTTCCAAACTGTTAAGTGTACCTCTCTCTAAGTATTTATAAATATAATTCTTACAATGTTTCATAGGGGACTTCTTTTATGGATCGATCAAAACAAAACGATATGAGGATAAAAAAGTAAAAGAAAAAATAGAAATGGTTTTAATATTGCATTATTATGTAGTAGTACATTTTAAGACACTTGAGAACATTTGACCTTGACTATAGAAGCTACTACAAAAGTTTGTGAATTTTGAGTGAAAACAGAAGTTAGTGATATTGATTTGCTAAAAACTAAAGAGAATCAGACTTTTATTATATGACGACAAAAGGCCCACTCAGCTCACCTGCCCTCGTGGCCAGTGCCCACTTCGTCCTAATATCTTCACCGTCTTAATAGTGTAACATTAAAGATTCGTGTCCTAAGCTGTCAAAAATTAAAAATTTGGGCAAGTTCTTTTTCTTTTCTGTTATAGCTTTGTAAAAGCAACTAGTAGTATTAATCAAATGGTACTCATAAATAGTCGAGATAACAAAGAGTATGAATGTTATACTCCTTATAAATCATGTGATATATATGCCCAGTTAAATACTCTATCCTTTTTTTGTGCAACTACTTAAATATTCTTCTTTCTAAAATTTGTTTTTGGTGACGACAAAATAATTTTATTTGGCACTGCATAAACAAATAAACAAAAACGCTGACTTTGAGACCAGGTACTGAATGTATACACAGTATTACATTATATATTAGAGAATAGAGATGTTGATTGAAGTAGTACATTATGTACATTGTAACTACTATGTCCAATCAGGCATTAAATTATTTGAGACATTATATGTTTTATAGTAGTATTATAAGAAATGATAACAGTAATGTGTTAATTGATAGAAGAGAATGGAATAAATAGGCACACAAATGGATCATTCCTTTATTACTCCATGTAGTTGTATAACTTGTATTACATTGATTTCTCTAACTCCTACCATTTTTTTCACGCACCCCAAATAACAAATTTCATCAAAATCTACTATCCACGTATTCATATATATATTTTTAATATAGAAAATTACAGGTAGAACATGCAAACCGCAGCGAACCAAAAATCACATCATTTACATATTCGATTCTTTTTCTCCTCTTTTTTCAAGATGTTTAAAGAATCAAGAATTTTGAAGCTCTGGTTTTCTTTTGATAACGTGTAAAATCATTGACAGGGAATGAACCGTGACCCCATCATTTTACAAGCTACCTCCATCAATTTACCTGCACATATATATCAGATATATAATCAGTGACTTTTGTAAATGCTCGAGTGCAATGAATTCATGATTAAAAACAAACTCAAAATTTGTTTATTAAGAAAATGTATACAAATCTAAAATACCGAAGGACAAAAGGGTTTGGTTTGGGTTTTAGTAAAAATAAAGACAAGCTGTCGTTAACGACCAATTGTGTCTCACAGCTTGTCTTTTAGAAAGAACAAATAAATAAAACATTTTTTTCCCGTAATTATGATTATATGGGATTATTCGTCGGTGGGTTATAAATAAAAGGAAGCTAATATGTGGGGAAAGAAAAACAAAATTTGTTGAGAGAGTTTTGTCTCCATTCTCTTACACGTCTCTACTTTATTCCAAAACTCACATGTTTACTTACTTCTACTCTCATTTAACGACCAAACTCATGGCTGCTAAACCTATTTAACTAATGTTTCATTCTACAAAAAGTTTTAGAACAAGATTTTTGACAATCTATGACACAAATAATGATGAAATTCCGGTTTAGACGTCAAAATCAAATACTTATGGACCGAAAAGTCAGAATCTAAAACCAACTGTAAAAAAAATGTAATAAAGAACTGAAAGTGTTTTTTTACCTCTTCTTGATTTAGCAACTTTCTTAACGACCGGAGCAGCGGGTTTAATCTCTGTCGCCGGAGTCTCCTCCATCGGAAACAAGACTCCATCAATACCTTGCACTGATATCCGACCGTCGGTGTAGATGTCAGGGTCGAACAAATAAGCTGAACCTTCACCGTGTCCGAATTTAACGGAGCCATCAGCTTCCTGAGCCAACACTTTGTGTGGGAATCTCAATGAATCGTACTTCACCTTCCCGAATCTCCGAACGGCGTTGTACATACTCTCCTCCGTCTGATACTCCGGTATGATATGGTAATACACAATCTGTTCAGGAGCACCTGGCTCGCTCAGCTGATCCGTTGTGAGCTTAGCCATGGCTTCGTCGTTAGGAGCCAAGACGGTTAAAACGTAGCCTTCCGAGACAAGTCGACCCATCTCGGTGGCTAAGGAAGTTAGATTGACAAGAATATCAGCCATCTCGTTGTAACCACCGTAATGCAAGAGGGTGTGGATGAAATCTTTCACTTGAGCCTCGCCGTTGAAGTGGTGACGTGGACCTCCGGGTCCTGGTGCTGGAGCCGGAGCTAGAGAAGGACCTGGTGACATAGCGTCGTAGACTGGAAGGACCGGAGGGGCTCCGGCGGGGACGGGAGGAGCTGGTTTCTTGAGACGGTGGGTTCTTGGGTCAACCTCTGGAGCACCTTCTGGTAAAACGGCGGAGATTGATCGTAAGCTACGGCGGCGGTTGAAGTCTTCTTGAACAGAGCGAGGGATAAGGAGACGCTCGATTCCATGGATGATTCCGTCTGGTCTAATGACGTCATCGGGACGGACGATCTCCGCAGAGTCGACTTTTAGTCTGAGCGAAGGAGTGTCGACGGTGAGGTGGACATGGTCGTTGGAGAGAGTACGGTGGTGATGAGAGAGAGAAGGCCATTGAGGAGAAGAGATTCGACGAGGGAGAATGTGGAACATCAAGAGAGATTGCAATGATTTGAGGTTTCTTGGTTCGAGCAAGAAAGATTTGAAGAGAGGGTCGAGGTTTCGTTCCAAGGCATCGTTGCGTGGTGCGAAGATTGTGATGTTGTGTCGACCAACTGCGTCTTCGAGGGTTTGGAGAAGGAGAGCTTTCTCGACTAGCTCAGCTAGCTCTGTGTAGTGAGAGTCGAGTAGAGCCACGAGGACTGAATTGGAGTTTATTTGACCTCCCCCGGGTTTATTATCGGGTAATGCGGTTGCAATGGAGACGGCTAAGAGGAGGAAAAGGAGCTTTGAGAAGCCATTGGAAGAATCCATTGGCGGTGGAGAGAAAGAGATGAAGGAAGTGTCGGCAAAGTGAAGAAAGAAGAAGAGGTTTGGAGTTTTTGCTTGTGAAGGAGAGAGAGAGAGATTCTGATGCTGATGTGAAGTTTCTTCTTTCTTTCTTAAAACTTTTTTTTTGTTTTTATGGGTGGTTGGGTTTTTTGCTTTATTTTATTTTAAATTTTTGGTGGTAAAAAAAGTGGGGTCTACACGTGTCACGTTGTTCAGATTTATGCCTAACTTGGAGCCTCTTCTTCAGACACAGGCTTCTGCTTGCTTCTGTTCAACAACTCAGCACCGTGTCTCTGTCTTCGAGCTTTCGTGTCGGTTTCTGACTCGGTCCAGTATCTGAACTTCACTTCAAGTAAAAACTTTCCATCTTTGTATTTCTTTATATATATAAATCGATTGTTTTGGCTTGCAAATCATAACGTACGACTCAAACAAGTGTCAATACAATAATTAGTTGTCAGGTCACTCACTATTGAGGTATAATTAAAACTGATCAGCCGATGTGTTATCGATAATGGTTTACTATTTGGGAAAGATGTGTTGTCGCCTTTGAATTTGATTTCGCACGTCGAGTTTTATAATATGATAGTACCGATTAAGCTTCATTGATACAAATATCCAATGCTTCGTGGCGAATATTTTTTGTAGGTTCTTGAGACTGTATATATCTTACAAGTAACGTTAGATGCAATGGTGATAAAAAAAAATCAAAAAAAAAAATCCAGAAAAATTATCTTCATGTAATCAAGTAACAGCATTTCATGTCAGAATGCAACAAGGAAGGATGTCATAAACTAATATTATTTATCCGACACTGTAAATCCATAATATTCTAAACTCGTGTTAGGCTTTTATATATCATTTGTAACTCATCTGTGAGCTTTCCACATGCATTTTGAGCTACTGGCCAAATTTTTGAGGATGGAATTTTAGGAAAAAAATATATCTAAATGACTTTTAATTTCTAGATTACTAGTCACATATATCACATAATGACATAAATCGTAAAACAAAAGCAGGGAAGGAAGATAAGATGTCTTTACTTGAAATGGATAGATCGATTTAAGCTTTTGATCTAACAATGCGTCATTTTTATAATAAGAATCTTTGTTCACAAGACTTCAGACCAATGCATACAACATAAATATATTGGCAATACTGCATATGCTTAAATTATATGCTTGCAAATAAATGTCGTGATCTCAGATTCAATATATATATAGTATATTATGTTGTGATTATGAAATAACATCTTCAGACACGGATCTACTTGATGAAAAGTGTGTATGGAGAACTTTTGTGAATTGTGAGACAAATATAAAAGAAGGGCCTCATGGAAACGTACAGACTATAGTTAAAGTCAAAGAGTAGGGCTTTGGTACTCGTACGTGCGGTGGACAACCGCGTGAAAAGTCTTAGCGTATGATTGATACAATCTCGCTTTCGCCGTTATTTATGATCTGAAACGGCGACGTTTTGCCTGCCGTTAGATTTTCCGTCGCCTTCGAACCGACACTGTCTTGGTAGTTGGCTTTCTCCTTTGATTCAAAGCTCCGGTTCCGAGTCCCACCAACATTATATAAAGAGAAAACAATATTCAATTAACAATTGAAAGAGGGAACAAATTCGCGATTCATTTTTATAGTTTTCAATTTTCTGGTGATTAAATTTTGGCCAAGGAGCTCCTGACTCGTGACATGAAGGACCTCTTCACGTTAGAGTTTTAAAAACAAAAAAAATTATATCCTTTTACTTTTGGATTTTATTAAGTGCCAAATATATGAGTGAAAAAACGCATGTTTAATAGACGTCAATGTTTTTGTTTTATAATTAAACACCTTTTTGGAGTTAACAAAAATGAAGATGGAGATTTCAATATATCAAAACGTAAAGTCAGATGATTTTTATAGATTTTATAATTAGAGAAAAGAACATTGATTAGACAATAATTGAAAAAAATGCATTGTACATAAACTTTTCGGGTAGATGCGTGATGTGTGGCCATTCAAAATATTCTGAAGATCTTAGAGAATGACATTATTAATGAATTTAGGTATCCTGAAATTAAATTATCATTGCTTTGATTCTTAAAAAGTAAAGATTGATAACAATTATTTTCAGACTCTCGCTCGTTCTTTAACCATATATTAATCGTTTTTCCTCTCGTTTTTTTAGGAAATCGCCTTTGTTTCTCTTGGAAATACAATCAACCAAATAGTGGAATACAGTGCATTTCTTTTGTTTGATCTGCCATAGTTTCACCAATATATGTTTTGTTTGTCTTCTTTCTTTACCAAGTGTTTTTCATTCTCGACCAAATCCTCAAATGGTTGATGTTCAAGATACTTATATTTTACGATGAAAAGTTGTCAGAAAATACCATCGGTGTTCTTAGACTAGTCACATGTTTATATTTTTCATTTGCAAAATGATTTGCCCTCCAACAAAGGAACCCACAACCAACACATGTTACAAAAATAAACAAGTTATATATTATTTAGGTATGAATCCTGTTAGATTACATAAAAAGTTTTACCAGAAAATTTATATTCTTTAGCTAGCCAATCAAAATCGTTACACTGTCCATCTTTTACCAATTTCAGTTTTTATTACTCTATGTATTAATTTCTCTGTTATACCTTATACCTAAAGAATGCCAATCATTGTATGCAAAAGCTTAAAAATATCTGGCATCAACTCAGCCCTATCGAAAGTCTTTGGAAGTTAGTTTGAATTATCTCTAAAGATTTGAGAGTTGAATACAAATTCAATACGATGAACAAATAGAAGAAAAAGTCACCGTAAGCACTAAGCAGTAGTATAGCTGTAGAGGATTGGCTTGTAGAAGTTCGTAGGCCGCGCTTGGGCTTATCCTGAAAGCCCAATTGTTTTTTTAGAAACATAAATGATCTTCGTAATCCTGAATGGTTGTTCCCAATTAATACGTTATTGTTAATTTTTTTGGCTGGTCCTAATTAATACGTTAATCTTATAATATGGCTGGTCCTAATCAATGCGTTAACCTGATACGTATATTTGGCTGGTCCTAATAAATACGGTACAGTTGATACGAATGAGAGCATTAACGACATCTTCTACGTCCATTGTTGACATAAATAACAACGTGGAGTGGGGTATGTACGTAGTTCGGGTTCAGCTCCTAATTTTGGGAAGAGCGGTGTATAATTAGTACTACCAGTCTACCACCAAATTAAACAAAAGATTTATAAAATTGTACTCCACTTATAAAGGTTTGCGTTGACTGTTGACTTGTTATAAACTTTAACAAAACAATGTGTTGACTTGTCATAATAAAACTTGACTCTTTTGTGGCCTTGTTCTTCTTCCTCCATCCTCCAATATTGATTTCCGAATTTTCCGGCGATATTCTTCGTTGTTCCCTGACGGCTCCATAACGTCCTCTGCAAAACTCACCTTTTTATTCTTCTTCTTCTTCTTTACGTTAGTCTTCATATCTACATATTTTTAAGTATATGAATATAATTAATCAGATAATTTGAAAAAAAAATGAAAACATGGACACCGATGGAATCTAAGACACGGGGGAGAAGATATGTTAGAGTACCAAATTGACGTTCGAGTTTCTCCATGTGGTCGGAGAGGAGACGTTTGTGTAGTTGAGCAGCAAGGAGCACCACGCTTCCGGAGACGGCAAAGACTATCATGAACCCTATTGAGCTCTCCATCTATTTTTTTGTTTTTGAGATTTTAGTTTGTGTTAATATGGATGAAAGAGTAAAGCAATTATAGGATATATGGTGACATGATCGGAGTTTCGAGGAAAGGAAGCATTGTGAATTTGTGATGAAGAAAAATAGAAAGACGGTGGTATTCTTCTTCATTAATAACACTGTTCTTTTCCAACTAATAAAACTGTTTTTATTTTATTTATTATAAAGAGTTGAAACTATGGAAAAACAACAAAATAATGAAGGCGTGGAAGTGGAAGAAGGTTTGGAAAATAGATGGTAGGTGAGCTTTGTACTACTAACATGTAAAGATATACATGCGATTTAAAAACTACTACTACCAATTACGAATTCTAATTATTTGGATTTAAAACTGAGCAATATCTAAATGGTTGGAAGAGTAACATACCTAATAGTTCAAAAAATAAATAAAAAAAGAGTAATATACCTTATATTATGCAGTGAAACGATACATATATATAAAAACGATTCGAGGTTGTGTACTACTTCAAAAGTTTAGTGCTTTTGCCACACAAATTGGATCATATGCAGAATGCTAGTGCCACCGAAAGTTTAGGGTTTCTTATAACACAAGCAATAACACAAGCAATCTTTTGATCTTAGGGATTAGAAGTTTTTGTTCGTTTAATCATCTGAGACGCTATATCATCAACTCTATCACGTGATTAACTTTTTCTTTTTATAGGGATTATATTGATTCCAAGTCCAACTAGGAAGACTCTTTGAAACTTCACAACTCTACCTATATATAAAACAAATCTCTAAACTCCAATGTATTAAAATAAAAAGTTAATTTCGTTATATTATTCAATTCTATTTTGATCTCCTTATAAAACTATGCTCAGAGCTTTTTGTTATTAGTAAAAAGGAAATATTGTTGTTTGTGAGAAAACCGGAAAAGAATTTGGTGTTTCAAAACAGAAAGAAAAAACAACTCAACTGATTGTTGGGTCTCTTGCATGGATAAGATGTAAAATATTCTTGAAAGATGAACTTTGAGATCCAAAGATTTATTAGAGCAATGTTTTACTGAATCTCGTGTGTTTATACTTCATACCGAATCTCCAATGCTTTATGGCAGAGACTTATAAGAAGAGAAAGAGAAGAAGTGTTAATCTGCAGATGAAGAGAGAAATTGGGTACTCAGATGATCCAGCTGCTATCATCCTTCACCTTTGAGTCCTCCGACCAAGTTTGCTTCACATGTTCCCACACCAACCCTTCCCCTTCCTGTATCGTTGATAGTATACAATCATCAACAAAAGTCTAGGAGCTATTCTCTTATAACACAATCTCTCATACCTTTGCGGTGAATTTGACAGTCGTTGTGCAGCCTATGCGTTCATCGCCTGCAAAAGAAAGTGGTGTTAGCTCCTCATGGGTTTTGAGTTATGATGCAGAGATTTAGGCAATAAGGCTGTACCACTCTGTTCCCATTTATCAAGCTTTACTATCCATGTCCCAGGAGTAGTGTCCGTTGCCAAGACTTGATCTGCCCAAACCCGAAATTTCTTCCCTTGTTTGTCTCCATGGTACTTGCTCAGCTCATCAATGGTATCTCTCAGAGATTTTTCAGCACCAGATGGATGAACAAACACACCAGCGGGGTGCTGAAAAGCGGTCGACACAAAAGGCATTTTACATAGTCAGATATATTTACCCCACTGCAATACATTATGTACATTTTGTTTACATACTCACACATGAAGCTTTGAGGCTCGCTGTGTACGCCTCGCACTTCTCAACCTCACCACGTCTCCATCTCTCGTAGAACAAGAAAAACTTCACAACCTCGTGGCCAGGGTTCACGTTCTCGGTCTTGCACTCTAAGAAGTCAGAGACATCTCTTGGAGAAAGGTTTGGACCAAGCTTGAACTCACCGATGGCTTGTATAATCCCACCCGCACACCTCTCCTTTGCATGGATTACCTTTGGGTTGTCTTTTGCATTTTCAGCATGCCACTTCAACAGCTCTTCTTGAGCATTGCTTACCTGGGAAGAACGAGATAAAAGATTTCAACATCGAGATGAAATGAAACTCAGGTGAACCATGATTAAAGAGAAACCAACCATGACGCCATAAACATCGGGAATGCTAAACAGTTCAGCATCGTTCCCAGAGTCGCCACACGCAAGCGTATTAACAGGGAGTTTTCCTTCACTCTTCAGCTTCTTCAGCAGATATGCAAGTGCTTGTCCCTTTCCAGCACCTTGTGGTAAGATATCCAAATCCATGCCTCCACTGTAGATTATTTTGACATCCAACTGAAACAACCAACATAAACAATCTGTCAAGTAACAACACATCAAGAGAAACTGTAAATTTCAGTTGCTACAACATCATTACGAAAGCTAATATTACCCCACGTTTCTCCAACCGCTGTGACAGCTCATTGGTCACTTCCTGAGCCTTACTCTTGTCAACGTAAAAGCTAACCTTGTGCGGCCTCTGCTCAGATTCAGCCTGCACGCGGTAATCACACTCTTGTCAATTGGCGAGTAGATTGCGAGATACAGACTTTCTGTTGAAGCAGTGAGTACCTGAAGAGTCAGCTCAGAGAACTTGCTAGTCTCTTCTTTAACAATTCCCAAATCCCATTTATTGTTCAAAGTATCAACCCAACCATGATCAGGAACCATGGAGTTACCATACGTAATCTCAGTCCCTACAGACATAATGGTAATGTCAGGGGTCAACAAAGGTTTCTCCTTTCTCAGCTCCTTGTACAGCGTTGGTGATCTTCCGGTGGAGAAAACAAGAAGAGAGTCATGGCGATAAGCGTGTTCCCACAATGAATTGAATCTCAACAGAGAGAGATTCTCAGGATCATGATGATCAACCTGCACATCAATAATGACAAAACCTTTCATCAATAGCTTCCGTTGTTAATATTGCAAAAAGAAAGAATAAAAATGGTGGCTTTTACCATAGTATGATCAAGATCTGAGACTATCATCAGACGAGGAGGAGATGTTAGCCGCTCCATGATTCTCAAATTCACTTTGGTCCTACAGAGTCTACAATCGAGAGATTTGATATCAGAATCCTGTAAATGATTCGAAATTCCAGGTTTATATTATCTGAGATAAAGCAATTATGAGATCGAAAACAATAAAAATTCAAACTTTACAGTCACAGTCACAGGAGAGGTTGCTAAACCAAATATTACGTGCGATTCGCAGGAACATCAGAGAAAAACTACAGTGAAGAGGAAGAAGACGAGAATGCGGAGGATAGACAAGAGAGAGAGAGACAGAGAGTGTACCAGATTTCACGAGAGAGTTGAGATCGAGCTCCTCTCTGGTCCTTTGGATTGCTTCTAATAACAACAGTAGAAGAAATATCATCTGACGGCTATCATTCACCGGAATATTTCTTTTTAATACAGTAATAATTTACCACGATTCACTAGCTACTGCCAACAGAGCATTTAGCGACACCGAGTTTATCGATTTTTAGTTCACCAATGGAACAACATTCAAGATTTTCTTTCAATAAAAGAAAAAAACTCATAAATTCAATGGAATATATAGATTATATAACTGCAAGTTCAAGAATTGTTAACATGGGTTTGGGTAAGAAAAGCAGAAAACGCATCCGAGAAATGGTAGGGTTAACTTAAACAAGTAGTAGTATTTTTGTTTTTGCATATAAAATACCAATTTGTACACACAGTTTTGGCACTTGAATACAACAAAAACGTTTCTCCTGCTATGACGATGTGTTGTTCTCTTTGGGGTCATTAAACCGGAAGACGACCCCATTATTCTTCACGAAATTATGTGTCGTGTGATCCACCTCCTGTGTATCAACATTCAATACCAACAATGTTAACCCAAACCACTAACTTACTGATTCACATATTTTGCATTTATAACCTCTCACTCACATTTGTGTTGCTGAGCTCTAGGTTGTAGAAGTCCATGGAACTGTCTCTAAACAAAGGTCCAGCATGCCACGTACCACGGTTCAGTTTAACAAACTTTGGTCCCGAAAACCTGAAGACACGAACCTCTTCAACCTTAGGAGGAGCGTACAAGTGACCACCGGACCCTGATTCTACATTATCTCTTCTTCCTCCATCATCTTCAATAAGAGATGGCTTAGCCACTCCAAGATACCAAACATGACCTCCTATTGATCCCAAACACTGTGTCACGTTTGCGTGATGAGTGATCGTGGAGAAGCCAAATGATCGATCTTGTAGCCTCATGATATAAAAACTACAAGCAACAAAACAACTCTGATTATCAAACAAGACACACTAAAGCTGAAACTAGAGCAAGTGGTTGTAATTACGTTCCGACAAAATTTTCAAAGTCTTGTCTTATTTTGAACTTGATCAACACAACCATTTGGTACCAATATTAATCAAACATAGATAGCATCAAAGATGTTGACTTTTAACAGGAATTAAGACAATTAACAACGAATTGGATTGGTGGGAGAACAAATTTAATTAACAAAGAATATTTGGAATAAACGAATTTTTCAGGAGTACCGTGGGATTCCTCTGGAGAGATCAAGTTGAGCGTCGTTAGGACCGAAATGATCACCATCACGAGAAGCTTCGATGACTTGACCATAATCTGCAAAGCTCTCAGAAGTAGCTTCGATCGGGATCAGATTCACTTCCACCGGAGATTTCGCCATTTTTGTTCCCACCACAAAGAAAATGAGAGTGATGATGATTATTACATACGAGCATTTCTATTCACTCAAAAAGTCTTAAATCAATCAGAGAACACCAACTAAATTTGGGGTTTTTTGTCAATTTAAATAGTATAGGACTAAAATAAAAGATAATAAGAACATAAAGGGCCGTTTTTGCCTTTTCGGGATTTGGAAGGGTTTCATGCTATGTAGTAGTGTCTCAATCATTTTGCGTCGTTCAGACTATTTGTGTGGGAAGAGAGAAAATGAGCGGAGCCGGTAAGAAAGTCGCGGATGGAGCATTCAAAGCGTCGAGGACGATAGATTGGGAAGGGATGGCTAAGCTACTTGTCTCTGATGAGGCTCGTAAAGAGTTCTCAGGTCTTCGTCGTGCTTTCGACGAGGTTAACACACAGCTCCAGACCAAATTCAGTCAGGTCTCTTTCTTCTTCCATCTCTCCTTTACCCTTTGTTTTAAATAGATCTAACTCGTGACAATGTTGCTTAAATCTGTGTCCTTTCGGTATGATTAGTGATGGACGCATGAAAAAGGTCTCGTCTTTTTGTTTATAATAGTGAGTTACTGTTTCTGTGCTTGTTCTCATGGAAATGTAAACTGCCAACAATTTGTGAGGATCAATTTCTTTGAGACCTACTAATCATAAAGCACTCTACTTGTGTGTGTGTGTGTGTGATTCTCCAGTACACAATTAGATTTTGATATGTTGTCAAGACAATTTTTTAGTGAAGGAAAGCACCAATGTTGACAATGTTCGACTGAACTTGAGCCGAGTTCTACTTGTCCATTGATAGTTACTGTTCAATCTGTGTCCATTATTGCACTAACTTTTCGAATTCTAGTTCTTGTTTTGTTGCCTTCGTTGTGATGTGATTTATATAGGTTTTGTTCATTCGTTCAGGAACCTGAACCCATTGACTGGGAGTTGTATAGGAAAAGTATTGGGTCTGGCATTGTGGACATGTACAAGGAAGCTTATGACAGTAAGTACAGTTTATTCTACCCTTCTTGCACGTGTCTAGTCATTTTCCCTTCCCCTAGTTTGTCTTTGATTGTGAGGTACAAATATTCTGTGTGGGTCTAGAACCTGACTAGTCCCTTCCACTGAGCGTTTTTGTTTTGCTGTTTCCGATTGTGTTTTGATTGTTGAACTTGTGAGGATAGAGAGAAGAAACCGAAGTTGAATCTCTTATTGCTCTGCAGGCATTGAAATCCCCAAGTTCGTGGACACTGTAACTCCTGAATACAAGCCCAAGTTTGATGCTTTGGTGAGAAATACCATAGAAACTAGATGGTTTAACATGTGAAGTTTAAAGTTCCACTCCTATTAACTTAACAGTGTGGTTTCGTCTAATTGTGTGATTAGTTGGTTGAACTGAAAGAAGCAGAGCAAAAATCCCTAAAGGAATCCGAGCGGCTTGAGAAAGAGATCATTGATGTTCAAGAGATTAGCGTAAGTAATTTTGATCAGTTTTATGAGATTAAAAATCAACAAGAAGGTAATCTGATATATAAATATATTATCATATGGTTGTGTTTGGGGATCACAGAAAAAGCTAAGCACAATGACGGCCGATGAGTACTTTGAGAAGCATCCAGAGCTGAAAAAGAAGTTTGATGATGAAATCCGCAACGACTACTGGGGATACTAAGAGGATTACTTCCAGAACACATTCGTGCACTTAAGCCGCAGCTATGAATTTTTTTTGGGGTAGCTTAAGCCGGAGACTTTACTCGTCAAATGCTACTTTGCTCTCTTTATTTTCTCTTTTGAACAGCTATGGTTTTGGAATACAAACAACGCCTCCCAATAAAAAAAGCTGTAGTCTGATCGTTATGATTCATGAAACTTGTTAGATGAGAGAACGTTGTATGAGTTGATATGCAATTAGGTTATTTCAAAGATTCACGAAAGCTCAATCACCCTTATAGATATCATAAACCCTGAATTTGATAACATGATTCGAAGTTTTGCACCTACCTACAACTACACAATTGTATACACAAACAAGCGACGTACTATACACAACTGTGTCAAATCGTAAGCATTTATCATGACCACCATCAATTATAGGGATCCTGAGTCTCAACACAAAGGAAGCTGGAGCTTCCACACATCATTCTCTTGCGCAGGAAAGCTAGCAAAAGCTTAAGAGATTTTTCTTTTTAAGAGATAATGATTCTTGATTTACCTACTTGGATTTCGTACAGTGGGAATTTGGATATATGAAAAGTACTTGTACATTACTACATGTATGAGACCAAAACCATCTATAAAGGTAGATGAAATATACCAAAACCATCTATAATGGTAGATGAAATATTCTCTCGCCACTCTTAAACAGCCTCGCTAAATTATACATACATATATTGATTCTGCAGGTTCTAACGTCCGGAGACATCGGTGATGGTGACATTGTTGGTAGAAGCTTTAAAGTCAAAGTTCTCAGAGGACTCAGCTTCTAAAACACCGTTCCTCGATACAAAAGCAGGACGTCTTGGTTCTGGAATGTCTGCAATCTCGCTGCTGAGCATCGAACACACTGTAGCAACACTTGGCCGCCTATTAGCAGCCTCTTGCACACACAGGAGTCCAATGTGTACGCATTTACGTATTTCTTTCTCAAAGAGTGGATCAAAGATCTCAGGGTCTACTAGACCAATAAACTCCCCTTGGTTCCAGATTGGCCATGCCTATAAAACATAGAAACTTTCAAAAGCTTTGAGAAGAATCTCAAGAAAATCAAATCAAGTCACTTAGTAGAGTTAGGAGAGAGACTCACATGAGATAAAAGAGTCGAACTTGAGTTTCTTCTTCCACTGACAAACTCTAAGAATATCACACCTAAGCTGAAAACATCAGATTTCTCTGAAAATAGTCCTCGCATTGCATATTCTGGTGACATATAGCCGCTGAATGATAAATTTATTTTCTCAGTTTATGGAAAAAGGTGTAGCATATTGTTAGATATGGAGTTACTATGTTCCAACGACCCTTCTTGTGTTTGCTTCATCTTCATTCCCTGAGAAAATCTTGGCCAACCCGAAATCAGATATTTTCGGAATCAGATTCTCATCCAGCAAGATGTTGCTAGCTTTTAGATCTCTGTGAATAATTCTCAGCCTAGAATCTCTGTGAAGGTACAGAAGACCTCTACATATTCCATTGATAATGTTAAACCGTGTCTTCCAATCAAGAAGTTTTGCCTTCATTGGGTCTGAACAATACATTAGCTTCTGTTCATTGATCTTGTGTGTTAAACATTGGAACAGAGTTGTGAAAACAACAAAATAGTGCTAAGTTACCAAATAGATAATAGTCTAAGCTTTTGTTGGGCATGAACTCGTAGACTAACATCCTTTCTTCTCCTGCAATGCAGCAACCAAGTAATTTCACTAGATTACGGTGTTGCAACTTAGAAATCACAACCACTTCATTAACCAGTTCCTCAAGCCCTTGTCCAGATGCTCGTGATAGTCTCTTCACGGCAATCTCTTGCCCTTCTTGCAACTTCCCCTAAAACACAAAAAATGTCAAACAAGTCGACATAAATTCTTGTTGTATAAAGAGTCGTACTTACTTTGTAGACAGGACCAAACCCGCCTTGTCCGAGCTTATTACTCAGAGAGAAATTATCAGTCGCTGCAGCTAACACTTGAAACTCAAACAACGGTAGCTCTTTCAACTTTCCTTTATTACCACCAGCTAAAGCTTCTACTCTCTCAAAGATTTGCTCTGCCTCTGTTCCTTTCTTTCTTGCTGAGAACGAAACCGAATCCAAAATATCATCAAAACAAAAATGTCCAATGCTTATGTAAAGGAAACATAGTTTTAGTTAGGCTCTAACCTCTTCTCTTCTTGACAATCCGTCGTGCTAAAAGACCACAAGCTGCCACAACAAAAATACCACCGGCCAATGATGTACTGATTATAACCGGTCGTCTATCCCGAGATTCCGAATGTGCAAGACGGATATAAAGATCCATTCCACTAGCAGACAGCTCCTGCGAATCAACTAAGTTTCCACTCCAAATCATGCAACCATAACCTAAACCATGAGCAAAAGCTATACAAGAACATGTATCCAAACAAGTGTTTAAGCATTCTGGTTCACTAGCTTCGGATCTTCTGGCAAAGTCAGGCAATTTCATTTGCTTAAGCCTCATAAACCCATCAGCACTGCCATTATTGTTCTGTCTTTCACACTGCAAAGGGACAGTTCTAATGCATCCACCACTAGAGTTTCCATTGTTCCACTCATCGAGGTTCCTTGGCCTAAACCCCTCAATGCAAGAACAAGGTGAGGCCTTCCGGGGATTGCAGGTAGCGAATTGGCCACATCTTCTGTAAATATCACACTCAGTTGCCGGAACTTGGTCCCCTACCATCCAGTTTCTCCTAGCCTCACTCCAATCTCTCCGGATCACGGATCCTCTATAATCTATGTAGAAGTATCTTAAAGTCGAATCATTAGCAAATGACATGGTGACTGATCCATTTGTATCATCATTCAGTATGAATCTGTAGAGAAAGACTCCCGTATACTTATCTGGTAGACCGTTAAACATCTGGCCGTTCCACGGGCCACTGCGCCACACCGTAGCATTATCATTATTGTTGTTGTTCAAAATGTGGATCTCTGGATATGCAGCCAGAACGAGTGCAGCAGAATAACTCCCAGGTGAAGGATCTGAAGGTGTTTTCCAAGAAGTTATTGTGATGTTCCCTCCTCCGGGTCTTGCGTTTGTCCCAACCAACATGTTTGGCAACCAAGAATCAGTAGGATACTTGAAACTCTCCCAAAGAAATGCATCGGTATTGGCATCTTTTAGCACGAGGTTCCCCGAATCCAAAAGCTCAGCAACGACAGTAGAATTGGCACGAACTTGAGTAGAGACCTTAGTTGACCATATAACACGCCTCTGACCATCCACGACGAGGTTTCCATCTTCAGAGACCGAAATAACTCCGGAGGAGTCATTGATCGGTTTGTCTTTGTTAGCAACCCATATCACTGTTTGTACAGGAATGCTGTTATACCATATACCTGCGTACCGAGTTGTGGAATTAACAGGGCTGAAGAAACCGAACCTGAACGTGCCAAAGCTGGAGACTATCGCCTCAGAATCACTGAGGTTGCCAGAAAAGAAAGCTCTCTCCTGAACCAGACAGACATTTAAGGAGCAAGACAGTGAAAGAACAAGAACAAGAACGATAGGATTCATGCTCTCATGAAGTCCCATAGCTTCAGTCTCAGCCTCTCAAGACAAAGAAGCTTCGAAACTTTTTGGATATATAGCTCTAGAACATGATATTAATATATAGACAGTGAGCACCATAATCTTGACAGTTTTACAAAAAAGAAACCAAACACAATAGATCTAAATATAGCAAGATGTTATTATTAAATGTAGCATTTAAGAATCGTAGGGTCTTGAGTTAAGTGGCGGTGTAATGGTGGTGACTGGTGAGGATTAAATTCTCAAGAGAAAAGTCCAAATATTATTACAGTGCAGAGTCAAAGTCAAGTGACACTGTTCTAAGATGATGCAAGATGAATCATTTTTCCTATTAATGGCGGTCTTTGAGACTACTTGTGTTTCTGATCCTCAAGTCGTTGGTGGCTCCTCTTTCTGACACAATGCTCAAATGCACAATGTTTCGGTTTTGGAAGCCTTAGTCGGGTTTGAGTACAAAAATCAGAGCGTGGTGGTGATGATCGATGATAATCATTGCCTTACCATGGAAATAATTACCACCATGCAGTGATTTTTGGATTCAACCTGATTCGTTTACGTTGATTCTTTCAAACAACATTTTACCAGAAAGAAAAAAAAACTCACTGATTACGTTTGGTAACAAGAGGAAGCAATAACTTTCTTCCATATTATGAAGTCGTCGCAACAGTCGAAGCACCAATTGATAGTAGAGAGAGCAAACAATCAAACTTTTTTTGGAACCAGAGTTTAATAATGAGTGGATGAAATTGTCTCCGATGCACAACAAAACAATTAACCTTTTCTTTGTTTTTTTGTCAAAATTTGCAAAGTAGCAATTAACAAAAGAGGAGAATCTGTGGCTTAAGCTGCCCCCAAAAACTTCTTAGCAGCAAAGCAAAGTAAGAAGCCCATTAGCAAAGCTTCTTCTGACCAAGCTGATCAGCCAACGCAACTTCCTCGTTCTTCTGCATAGCTTTCTTGGCTAGTTCATATCCAGCAAAGTTCATGGCACCAAGAGGAGCCACCCAGAAGAACCTCGGGACTGCTCCTTTAAACAAACCAAGCGGTCCCTCGTGACGCAGAATCGAGAAAGCAACCATCGACATTGAGATCGGCTTCCCTGGTGTTGCAGTCATCATTCTCGTCTTCATCACATCAAATGGCGTTGTTACAACTGCTGCTATACCTCCTGACACCGCCCCAACCGCTATTGTCTCCCATGCCTCCAGTTCTCTTCCCAGCGCTTGCGCAACCATCTACAAAACCTCACACAAACCCCAGTCAATATTATCATCTCGGTTTTACAGTCTTAATTGACCCTTTTCATCATCTCGGGTTTGTTACCTTTTTGGACTCAGCATACAGTCCCATGCCAACAACATATAGTGGAACTTCACGGCAAAGAGTTGCGCCAGTCCCACGGAAAAAACCCCCTGGACCGTCTTGCTTCCACGTCCCTACAATGGCTTCCCCTACATTGTTAAACATGCCAGCCTGCAACCGTTGCTTCAGCACCTCACATGGAATCCGCACGGCCGTGCCTAATAGCGTGCTGCAGAATGATGCAATCGATTGAACCTGCATCAAATGTTCAAACATTGCTTACTGAGTGCAATGCATAGAGATCAGAAAGCACAAAAGCAGAGGATGCCACTTAATCAAACCAAGCAATTAAGAGACCTCGTAGCTCCAGCAGCAGCTGATATTTATAATTGTAGCCATAAATTTTACAAACCTACTAACTCTATAAGAAAGGAAATGCCACTAATAGTGAACCTACTACAGTGTTCTATCATGTGCAATAAAAAAAGCCTTTATATTGGATCTTGCAAAATTCATTTAGTATAACGTTCTCTTACTAGAAGCCATATCACTATAGAGGACAAAAGCAGTCCTGAGGTTACTAGGAAACTAAGACCAACTTCTTTAGTAATGCAATATCAATATAAACCCATAATGAAAAATAAATTTGAAGCACCGAATTGAAATCTTAAGGGAACTAGCCAAACAGAGTGCAGTGATCATCACCTGAATTTCTGGAAGATTGGGAGCAAAATTGATCAACACAAGTTTACTTGCTTCGAATATTCCTGTACGCAGGCCATGGCTACAACAATGAAAGAGATTAAGCCACACTGGAGTTTAACAAGCAGAAGTAAAAATAGTCTTTGATTTTGAACAATTGAAAAGACCTTGAAAATTGTCCAAGAATTGCTGGAATAGAACCCTTATATACTCCCCGGACACCAATCTCTGGAAGCTTTGCTATTACTTCAGGAAATGACAAGGTTGATGCTTGCACACGTGTCTGGCCACGAAGGTGAATAATTAATCAAATCAAAACCAACAGTACCCCACAAGAAACCAAGAGGAGTTATTTACATTTGCAAACATTGTAGAAGGATAGAAGTAGATATCAAGCATATCCAGTTGCACAAGGCCACAAGAGGACTCACCTTGATTGTGTCAATAGGGTGCATTAGGGAAGTGGAGAGAGCAGAAGCAAGTCCTCCTGCTAATGCAGATTTTAGAACATCTCCAGCAGGTAAGGCCACAGGGGGTGCAACAGCAACAACAGTCGCAGCTTCAAACCAGATGTTACTATAAGAGTAAAAATAGCACTAATCATCATTCTAGGACAACAAAAAGTAAAGGTTAAAAGTGTTTAAGGAAATCAACATGAAACAGATGAGAGCTACTAAGAGAGAAACTTGTCCCGTTCAATCCAAACAGTTATAGTGGTCAAATTGGCATTTTACAGACTTCCTTACAAAATAAAAACATCAATTTTGTTCTACAACAAAGGATTATACTTACCGAGGATCATCCTGTAACCGCTCATATGGCAGCAAAACCATGAAATTACGGAAATGTCCATATGAGATAGACTCTTCGGTATCAGCCTTCAAAAACCTCATCATAGCTATAGCATTTTCTTCATTAGCAGGAAGGCCTGCGTTATTTAGTGATGCCAATATCTCACTCTTCTGAAGAGTACCAGACTTGGTTAAACAGAGAGAAGTATAGGCACGGAGGATGGTTGGCTCCTTCTGTTCCATCAAGGACAAAAATTGCTTCCAACCAAACGATTTCGAGAAAAGATGACTCCTCGCTCGTCTCATGAATTCCTTGGCGTATCTTCTGGGCAATTTTCTTCTCCTCATTGCGATTTCCAGATCTTCCAAAGTTACTTTACCATCACCATCTCTATCTAATTCTTCGAAGAATCTCCTGCCTGGAAGCCACAAAGTGTCATATTGGACGAACTGGAATAAATTATCGTACAGGACGTAAAAACCAATGTTAATCCGTTTTTCAAAAGCAAATAAGAAATGCGTTCCTTATATTAGCAGACAATAGTATTGAGAAATTGTAACACACAAAAGTTATTATAACAGGTGAGACATTAGTTTAGGGTGATGACTAGACCAGGCAGTAAAAGTGAAGACATGATGTAGTATGTCTATAGCCATATCAGAGAAGGTATTCCTTTACAATGATATCAACCAACACAAAATGCCTCCAATAATCAACTTCAAGCTTTGGCAAGATGAGTAATAAATATGCAATGCCAGTACGATGCTCTCTTGTTTGGACAAGAAAAGGTTCAATATAAGAGATTGGACGATTCATACCTTCAGACTCGGTGTATCTGAAAAAATCCTGAACCGAAATTAGTTTTTTCTTATCCGGATGGTCTGCTGAAGGTCGTCCTAATTGGGGTAAGAGCTCGATAAGTTCTGTCAATGAAATCGTGGACAGTGTAGATTTCAAGCGCTCTACGTTTGACAAAGGTATACTCAGTAGTCCACTTGCCAGGCTCTGTGGAGAATCAACCACACTTTCCTCCTTACCACCAGTACTATCATCACCATCTTCACTTACGGGAGATGTCAGGCCAACTATACCTGACGCTACATCTCCAACTCTTGCAAACATCAAGTTCCCAAGGAATCCATTGACGTCAACTTTTCTAGCATCCCATATGTTAAAGATAAGTGGAGTGTCATTTCGACTAGTTTCTTTGGAACAACAAGACTCAGTCTGTGAGTTGTCCTGCATGAATTGGTCCAGCTTGTGGAGATTCTGAGCCAACATTTCAACGACAAAACCCATGGCGCATTCAATCGAAAAAGGGATCCCTTCCTTCTCTACAGATTTAGCAGACTGGTTCCTCATCTCTTTCCGATTCACAAACGAAGCCTTTGATTTGACGTTCAGCTTACGTGAATGCAGAAGAGCGTTCTCATCATCCCCAGTTTTGTGGATCCTCTTCTTGCCAATCTTAAAGGGAATAGGAAAAGCATGGACAAAGCCACTGACCAACAAAGACCAAGTCATAGCAAACTTGAAACAATTGGTACAAGAATCATCCTCTTTCTCCAAACACTTGTCTTTCTTCTTCACAACCTCATTCCTACGACTCAGCTTCTCGTTCGCTAAATTGGGTGAAAACATACCAAAGAGTGACTTCACAGGGATCTTGATAGACGAACCTTTCTTCCTGTCTTCACTTACCACACACTGAACACTGTCAACATTTTCCTCGGAGTCAGGACTAGCACAAATCCGTTTCTTCCTGTTCCGTCCTGATGACCTCAAAACAAAACCAAAGTCATGTTCTTTGCTTATCCAACAACTCTCGATGTCTTTCGCAGCCTTTTTCACACCAAGCTCGATCGGGAGGAAAGCATCTTTCACTACTTGGATTGAATTAAACAAAGTCTCGATATGATCATTCGCTGACACCATTGCTTCACCGCAACATCCAATGGGAATACCAAAACACACCACAAATCAATCAAATCCAAAGAACACCACGAACGAACGAACGAACTCGTTATAACCCTAACAACGAATCGAAGCTCTTAGCAAAAACAACCCTTAGGAAAAAACAGAACCCTAGATTCGAGCGAGAGATTCTAGATAACAAGGAGAAATGAATCAGAAAGGTAACAAAGTCGATTCAGATACCAATCTGAACATTAAGCGAGAGGTGAGGATACGAGAGAATCTGAAGGAAATGAAAATGGAGAGAAAAAATGGGAGCTTTAAGGGTTTTTATTACAGGGTTGATGGAAGTGAGAGAGCAGATATGGTGAGAGTGGGAAGAAGAAGAAGAAGAAGAAGAAGAAGAGGAGGCAACCATGAAAGGATGATGACCATTTAGTTTCCTTCTTTCTTTCTTCTTCTTTTGTTTTTATTTTCCTTTTATTGAAAATAAAAAAAAATTATTATGAAATTCGAAGAAGATAAAGACATCATGGATATTTATTAGAGAGAAAAACGAATAATTTATTTACGATTTTTCACGTAATGGATAAATCATGACCCGGTCTCTCATTTTATTGTAACCCGTTTTAGGATTTCTTCGCAATTCAAAATTTAAATCAAGAAAAGTAATTAATACATAATTAAAGAAAATAAAGGAGCTGCAGTGTTTTGTGTTTTTTTTTTTTTTTTTCAAGGGGCTTGCGTATANGGAAGATGATAATTTACAGAAAAGGATAAAAAATATAGTTTTGTGGAGGGAGTTGCTAATAAGAGGAATGAATGGATAGAAGCTGACGCAAGACATTGCTGGAGCCTCATGACACGTGGACTTGTGGTTTCCATTAGTGGATTTTATTTTGGAAAAGACAAAAACAACCTTATGCTTTGCGTTTTGTTGTGTGTTTCATTACAGTAACAAGGGTCGAAAGAAAGATTTGAGCCTTCAGTGTCACAAAGAGACCACAAAGCTTATGATTTTCCCGTACAACCATTATTTGATTTTACTTTAACAATGCATTGCTATAGCAAAGAAAGACATAAAGCGATGATTCTGATGGGGTATTTTGATTAAAAAGATATGCATCAAAAAGGGGACCCGCTGCTTTTAGTTTTGCCGAGCATCACGTCTTTAGCTTCATTGATCTTAGAGGCCAAGAAATGGCTACCACCTGCATCTGGATGGTTTGCAACCATCACTTTCCTGTGTGCTTCCTTCACCTTCTCCGCTGGAACATTCTCCCTGTGTTTTTTTCAATCCCAAACACACATTTTTTAAACAATGTACACTTTCCTCAATGAAACTATTGCACAAATGAGTATGTAAAAACCCTTCACCTGATGCCAAGAATGAGAGCAGCTTCCCTTTTGGTCATGGTAGGCTGGAAACCGCCTTCATAGAATTTCTTAATTTTGGGCCTTGGTGGCCTTGCCTTGAATGCTTGCCATGCTTGGATTCCGTATCTCCCAGCAAGTGCAGTCGCAGCTATTGCAACTCCAGCCAAAAATGGTGTCGCCTGATGTACCAAACACATAACCAAATCATACATTTTGTATACTTAATTCTTCTTTATCGTCATCATCGTCCATTATTCTTTGAGTTTCCAAGATCTATCTATGAGCTAGCAAATACTTTTTGGCAAAGAAGAGTGCTCTAAGGAGACGATATGATGATAAGAGTACACAACAACAGTCAAAAGTTAAGCATAAGAAGGACTCCAAAGGGAACTAGGACACACATATGAGTATGACTAAGAAGTAGATTGCAAACTGTCATCAGGGAATAGCATATATCAGAGCTTAACTCAAACCAAACACTGACTCTTAAATCTGTCTTAAATCGAGTGATGAACATGATTTGAGATTCCAAACATAAGCCATAAAAAAAAACAAGACTTGAACCAGATTGGCTCAATTGTGAAACATCTCGCATAAGGATGGATCATCACTTAACGCAACAAACGATTGATCAGTATTAGAAAGAGACTAAATTCATGAAATGAAACGAAAGCAGATGGGGAAATCTGAATTTAACTGGGAGGATCACAACGAATGGATGAACCCTAATATCTGGAAGAGAGTAGTGATCGGAGTTACCATTCAGGAAACTGGGATTCTTCGTTTCATCCACAGATTTATTTGGAGTTGAGTTTTTCCAGAGTTGGATTTGCCAAGGCGTCACTGGTGGTCACTCTCCGGTCGGTGAGCTCTCCGATCTCTGTAACCAAAATGAGCCTTTGGGAGGAAATACCGGTTTTTAACCCAACCGGTTAACGACTGGTCGTTACTTTTTTTTATTTGTTTCTCAACTAATTTCCCAATTGTGAGTGTGTTTTTTTGTTTTGTTTTATCGTTAACTGGATTTTTTTTATTCTGCGCAAGTAATAAAGCATTGAGAATAAAACCTAAAGAGCTTACTTCGCATTTTAAACTCTTTTCTTATTTGCATTTTTTGGGTACCAGCGATTGAGAAAGAGAGGTCTAAGGATCCGAAAGAGCTACAAACCCAAGAAAAGTTCACACAAAAAAAGGAGATTGAGTATGGCAACGAAAAGGAAACTGGAATTTGGATCACAAGTTCTTGAAAGCAGAGTCATGTGCATCCTTCGGAGGAGTGAGCCTGGCCAACAATGCCTTGTTGGGGCAATGATCTGCATCCACAAAGTAGTAATTCCCTTCCGCCTTGAAGCTCACAAACGGCCTTTGCGTGTCTGGATAACGTATGTCCGAGAATTTCAACGTCTTTGGGGTAAAAGTGGCAAGCCAAGTCATCATCTCGACCTCAAAAGTGTCTGAACCAGGCTGCCACCTCAGCTTGTGAACGTAAGGGCTAACGAACCAGTGTAGAGCAGCTGTCGTAGATGCGCTGAGGAAGATCACCGTGGAGGCAACCGCACCTTTCATGATCACATTCAGTCCAGGTGAAGTCATGAAAGTGATGACTGGGCCGAGAGACACAGAGAGACAGCAAGTGGAGAGTGAGAGGAGTTTCACTTTCTTGATGGTTGATGAAATCGGGCCATAGTAAACCACACTTCCATCATTCTCTTCTTTCCTCTCTTTTGGTCCGATGCTGATCTTGTGCTCATCATCATCATCCTCTCTAGTCTTTGCTCCAGATGATGCCCAGCTTCTCTGGTTAAAGGATGAAACCTCAGGGAATCTGACCTTAGGGATAGTCACTGATGGTGATGACCATGTCCCTGCTATTGACTTACGATATCCTGAAAAAATAATAATAATAAGAATTCTGATGCAATCTTCTAACATGAACATAAAATTCAACCGAACCATTAGACTTAATAGCAGCAAACTATTGAAGATCTAGACTAGATCTGATCCTATGAACATAACCAAGACAAGATAATATTCAATAGAATCTAGACTCGAAATGATTCTAATTCAGATGAAGCTATGGTGGATAATGGCTCAAGTCAAACCATGAGCTAACGCAGTTTGAATGGTTCCCGTAAAAATCTAATAAAACCTATGATCGAAGCTGTGTTATAAAGGAGAGATAGAGAACCTGTGTTGAAGGTAGAGGAAGAGAGACGACGAGATTGAGAGCGAATCAAGTGAATCAGAGCTGATCTTCCCATCGCCGTTTCTGTTGCTCGAATTGCAAGATTCAGGTCTCCCAGCCAAATGATTGTTTGTAGGGTTTTAGAGTTACTTCCTTTTTCTTTACTTTTTCACTAGAAGTTGTACCGAATAATTTTTGGTGGTCCAGTGGCGAGACAGCGAGAGCTAAGATGTAAAGGACCCGCGTTCGATTCCACCTCTACACCTTTTCATTTATTTTTCTGCCTTCAACAAGAAACATGTAAGTTTGATGAAGGTAGGAATCAGATGATGATACGAAAGTACGGAACTGGCATTTGGCAAAGTCATCGTGACGAGTTACAGAAAAAAGAAGTCAACGCTGTAAAAGAAATAAATATAACTGCTCACATTATTATCACTCACTCATTAAAATCTACAGACACACCACCAACTACATTTTCTTCTTTCCTGCATTATGATTTTGTAATCAAAACATTGACATCTATCTTCATCACCTTATCATTTCACCATGGCTCGACCATTCCTTGTCGTCTTGTTCCTTGTTCTACTCCCTCACGCGTCTTGTTGCATAGAGGAGCAAGAACAAGACCGAATCTCCCAACTTCCTGGCGAACCCAACGATGTCTCCTTCTCTCACTTCTCTGGTTACATAACGGTCAACGAGTCAGCTGGTAGAGCGCTCTTCTACTGGCTCACCGAGTCTCCAACGAGTCAACACCCCGAGTCGAAGCCACTTGTCCTCTGGCTCAACGGTGGACCTGGCTGCTCCTCCCTCGCTTTTGGCGCTGCTGAGGAGATTGGACCTTTTAGGATCAATCCTGATGGCAAAACACTTTACCACAATCCTTACGCTTGGAACCAATGTAATCTCTATTGATCTCATCACACTCTGAAGAATCTTCATAAAGTAGCTAACTTTCTCTTCTTCCTCAGTGGCGAATTTGCTATTCCTTGAATCTCCAGCTGGTGTTGGTTTCTCTTATTCAAATACTACCTCCGATTTGTACACTGCCGGAGATCAGAGAACCGGTATAAAGCTCTTGACTTTGACCTCTCTCTATCTCTCGAACCATTCATCTGATTATTTCTGTTTGATTTCTTTTTTTGCAGCTGAAGATGCGTATGTGTTTCTTGTGAAATGGTTTGAGAGGTTTCCACAATACAAGCACAGAGAGTTCTACATTGCTGGAGAAAGCTATGCAGGTTATTCTTATTGATTTCTATTAAATTTTGAGAACTTTTTTCTTTCGTCTAGCTAGCTTAACTTGGTAAAGCATTCTCATTTTCCTTATAGGTCATTATGTTCCTCAGTTATCACAAATTGTTCATCGGAAAAACAATCCGGCAATCAACTTCAAGGGCTTCATTGTGAGTAATTTAAATCACAAAAATGCATTCAAAACATAAAGGTTTCTTTTTTTCGCTGTGATGAATTTGTTCATATTTTAGGTGGGGAATGCTGTGATTGATGACTACCATGATTTCGTGGGGTTGTTTGAGTATTGGTGGACTCATGGATTGATATCTGATCTCACTTACCACAACTTAAGGATCACGTGTGAATTTGTATCGTCCGAGCATCCGTCCCCTGAATGCACCAAGGCCATGGACGCTGCAGACAAGGAGCGAGGGGGTATTGATCCCTATAGCATTTTCACTATCACTTGTAAGAAGGAGGCTGCTGCTCTTAGGTCCCGATTCTTGAGGGTTCGTCATGTGAGTTTCCATCAATCCCCACTGTCAACTTCTTTTCCCATCATTTCGCTTTCTATATCATACTGCTCGCTTGGTGTAGTTTTAGTCATTAGTAGGTTCCAACTTTACTATGACATGACATGGAAGCCAAATCTTCATTTCTAGAATTGGCAATGTAGCCTGATTATAGTCTGTCTCTCTTTGTGCTAGACACAAAATGTCCAATATAGGTACATAGCTTAGTCCAAGAAGGTAGAATGGAGACTACATGATATCTGGACTATATAGAAATTCAGATTATCTCTCTGCTACTTGTATCATTGCGGACTCTGTTTCGTGATTAAACTGTTGATTTCCTATATGGTTGCTTCTCTAGGTTCAAGTTAGTCTTCCAAAATACAGTCTATAGATAATGGATTCCACAAAATTTCTCATCTTGCTAATACTTTTTGGTCTTTTGACTCAGCCATGGATGTGGAGAGCATATGACCCTTGCACAGAGAGATACTCTGGCATGTATTTCAATTCTCCAGAGGTGCAAAAGGCTATGCATGCTAATATAACCGGACTTGCTTATCCATGGAAAACGTGCAGGTATAACAACACATTAATGGAGTACCAAAATTACAAAACAACTTCTCTTGTTTTCGATGAGCAGTGACATTGTTGTGTTGTGTAGTGACATAGTAGGAGAAAAATGGGCAGACTCTCCTCTATCTATGCTTCCAATCTACAGGGAACTCATTGGTGCAGGCCTCAGGATATGGGTTTTTAGGTATATCTAATTCTCTGGTTCTGTCAATTGTATTTATCCCAGTTTAGTATCATGATGATATCTTGTTTCATAAATTTGGGTGTAGCGGAGACACTGATTCTGTGGTTCCTGTGACTGGAACTCGATACTCCATTAGAGCTCTCAAGTTACCACCAGTCTCCAAATGGTACCCTTGGTACGACAATGAACAGGTAGAAGAAGCAACAAAACCCCCCAGAAAAAAGAAGGCTTTAATTTTCTGTTTCTTTTGCTTCATTTGTTTCTTCTGCGGGATTAGTTAATGTATAAGTATGAAACAACAGGTTGGTGGGTGGAGCCAAGTTTACAAAGGATTGACACTGGTGACAATACATGGAGCAGGACACGAAGTACCTCTTCACCGACCTCGTCGAGGTTTCCTTCTTTTTCAATCGTTTCTCAACAACAAGCCAATGTAAATTTAAGATACTGCGAGTGGTAGGACCAGAGTTTCAGTTCGTTGCCTTGGCACTGCTAGCACAGAAACCTTCAGGTTCTGTGAGTTGTCTAATGCAAATGTTATGAATTTGCACTTACTCTCGTTCGTTCTTCTTTTGTTCGTTGTTTCTTGGTATAAAAGCTTTGAGTAAATATGAATTTAATTTGATCTGATAATAATGCCTGTTGTATGTGGTGTGTTCTTCTTCGCTGCTACCATTAAATTAAAAAGGTTTTCCATTGCTTTCCTTGGTATACAAGAAGAGTAAGACACGGTTCTTACTTCTTTTTAAAAAATTCTGTTAAACACACATAAACGGACGTTTAATCTAAAGGAATGCATTAAATTAGGCAAATGATCATCTTCGGGTTTCCTCACCTTATCACCACCTCTTTATGCTTCTTCTTTGTAACTAACTATTATCCACTGTTGTGCAAGAAAATAGTTCAAGAAGTCAATATCTCACTTGTTGAATTTCTTCTCTAAAGAAAATCGATGATATTGGACTATACTCCCGGTAAAAACGAGATGATTAGATTTCATCAACTACGAATCTACAAAACAGGCGAGGGATTATAGTTCATTTACGTAATTGATTTTGAAGATTGCAAATTGAAACGTTATTATTAGCTTTATCCAAAACTTAGATAATGGAATCGCAACAAACAAAATTATGCAGAAGATAGGCACTGGTAGCAAAGAAACTTTTTTTTTTTTTTGAACTTTAATATAGCACAGAGACATTTCCGGTTCTGTAACTTGTCCTATGCAAACGCTATGAATATGTTATTATCTTGTTCATTGTTTATTGTAGAAGTTTTTGAGTAAATATTAATTTAACTTGATCTGATCATTATGAGTGTTCTCTGTCGGTGTGTGTTGCTTCGCTGCTACCACTAAACTAGGCTTTCCGTTGCTTTTCTTGGTACACAAGAAAACGAGTAAGACACGGTTTTTACTTTTTCTTTAATTCTACTTAACGCATAAACGGATCTCTAATTTTAGGGAATATGCATTTAATTAGGCACATGATCATCTTCGCAATTTCTCACCTTATGATGAAACACCTCTTTATGCTTTTCTTTTGACCAACTATTATCCATTGATATGAAAGAAAATAACATAAGAAGTCTTTCTTGAATTTTCTTCTCTTAAAGAAAATCGTAAAATTTGGACTAGGACTCAGTGTAAAATGAGATGATTTGATTTCTTAAACGATGAATATAATAACACAAAGCAAGCGTTTTTGGTTCAGTTTACGTAAGTATTTTCTTTTTTAAAGATTGTTAATTGAACCGTTTTTATTAGCTTTTAAAAAAATTCGATAGTAGAATAATAGAATGCAACAAAAAAATTATACAGAAGATAGAAACAAAAAGGTAAGACAAAGGGAACATAAATTATTTGTTATGGTCCAACAAGATCGGCATTAGGTGAAACTAAAGTGAAAAATATGAACGGACAAGCTATTAAATGTCAAACAATATCAGCTTACCAATTAAACCAACTCAATTAACTAGATTTTTTTTTGTGATATATGTATTTTAAACTATTATCGTTCATAAGGACATGCAAATCCCACTTTATATTATAAGATATACGTCGACACCTCTCCTTCTCTCATATTATAAGATATACGTTTACACCTCTCCGGCCTTCCATGTGAAATACATGACTAAATTACGGTGTAAGCAAGCAATATCTAGCTTTTATTTAGTCAAACCCAATATATATAACTAAAATAGTTCGCCATGAAACCTGTAAATTGAACAGAGAACTTTACTATTATGACAATGACTACGTAACGATTAGATTTAATAAAATAAACATAATATAACTATCAAGATGAGACCGGCATAGAAGATACCAAAGAATACCAAAGAATAACGAACACAATAATGTAATACATGTCGAAACTAGAGTAATATTCGAGTAGTCAAAATACTCAATGCACAAGTAAGCTAAATTGACTATCTGCGTAATAATCAATAGTATACGAATAAAAATATATTAAATTACACCACATGATCCCTAAAAATGGCATAACATGACAACGACCGTCGTTTTTCTAAATTTCCAAATTATGCTATAAATTCATCAAGGTGGAAAATGAGACTCCCAAGAAACTAACAAACCAACAAAACAAAACTCTCTCTTTCTTTGATGATGATGATCACAAAACGCAGAAAGTGGGTAACACTACATCAATGTATTTGTTTATTAAGCATATTCATTGCATTATTAGACGTAGTCATGAGTGGTAGTGATGATGCTAAGGAGCAAAAGATGAAGGACAAGATCATCTCGTTGCCAGGCCAACCTCCTCACCTCAACTTCTCTCAATTCTCTGGCTACGTAACTGTTAATTCCGTGGCTGGACGATCTCTTTTCTATTGGCTAACCGAATCCCCTAAGCCCAGCGGCACTAAGCCCTTGGTCTTATGGCTCAATGGTGGTCCTGGATGCTCATCCATTGCCTACGGTGCATCCGAGGAGGTTGGTCCATTTCGGGTTAATCCAGACGGAAAGACTCTTCGTCTTAATCCCTATGCTTGGAACAAAGGCATTCTTTAATTTCTCTATCTCTCTTTCCTTTTTTAAAAATTGTGATTTGGAATTTTATATGAAACACATCAAAGTTATTAAGTATGCTTATTTTATCTAATGCAATCAATAATGCGTGCAGTGGCAAATCTGTTATTTTTGGATTCACCGGCGGGAGTTGGTTTCTCTTACACAAACACTTCGTCAGACGAACTAACCATGGGAGACAAGAGAACAGGTCTTATATATAATATACCTATATATAGTTTCATCATTATGAAAAGTGTTAATTAATTACATTATTAACTTAATACTATATGTGATATGAATAATGAAATGTGGGGACAGGGGAGGATGCATACAGATTCTTGGTAAGATGGATAGAGAGGTTCCCTGAGTATAAAGAAAGGCCATTTTACATCGCCGGCGAAAGCTACGCCGGTACTACCATATATTCCCTCATTTAATTATTACCTTTTTCTAATTCCTCATTAGTTATTTCACTTATTTGTTCAATACAATAATTGCGAAGACTACTTAAAATTATTAATTTTCACGTGAGATTTTCATGTTATTAAGCAGTTGAACTAAATGATGGTGATATTTACCATAGCACGTTCATGTAAAAAAACTAGGAAAAACATTAGAGAAAATATTAGGTTTTATGAGATATAACGAAAGAAAGTAGAATCATCAACTACCCAATTGACTTTTCTTTTGTGACCAACTTAAAAGTCTTTAATGACACCATATGAATACGAAGATTGTAGTTTTTGTGACGTTGCAGCTAGAACTACCATATACTACCCATATGAATGATATGCTTGATGGTCAATAATGACGATGTTTTCTTATTGTATCGGGTTTTGTTGTTTGGTGATCAATTAGGACATTATATTCCGGAGCTTGCTCAATTGATCGTCAACCGTAACAAGGGTACCCAAAAACCCATTATCAATCTAAAAGGGATCCTGGTAAGAAATTAATTTATATACTCATTTGGAAACCAACTACGTACACTCTGGAATACTAAAATGAATGATTGTATAAATACTAAAAAAATGAAAGATGGGGAATCCTCTGGTGGATGATTACAATGATAACAAAGGGATGCGTGACTATTGGTGGAACCACGGGCTCATATCGGACCAAAGCTACGTTGAACTGACCAAATGGTGCCTCAACGACACCATCCTCTTCCCTAAGCCCAACTGTGACAATGCCCTGACCCAAGCCTACTCTGAGTTTGGTGACATCGACCCTTACAATATCAATCGCCGTGCTTGCACCAAAGGTTCATCATCAAATGAATGGACGCAAGCATGGCGATATAGAGGGAACGATGAGTGCGTTGTGGGATACACACGCAAGTATATGAACGATCCTAACGTGCACAAATCCTTCCACGCCCGCCTTAACCGCACTTCTTGGACTCCTTGTAGTCGTGTGATAAGAAAGAACTGGAAAGACTCACCCAAGTCCATGCTTCCCATCCTCAAGGAACTTCTTCAAGCTCATCTCCGCATTTGGATCTTCAGGTAGAAAAATTAATTATGCATATATAGGAAAGAAAAATGTTAAGATTAATAGACTTTCAACTCAAAATCAATTGACAAAAAAGGATTGATCCATATTACTTATAAATTATTTCTGATGTGAGATCTCTAACCATTTTTTAAATTATATTTGTGTGGAATTATATGTATATAGTGGGGACTCGGACGGAGTGTTGCCTCTAAGTGGTACGAGGCACTCGATAAAAGCAATGAAACTGAGGACTAGCAAAAGATGGTATCCATGGTACCACTCACACGGCCTAGTGGGAGGATGGAGCCAGGTTTATGAGGGTGGCTTGCTAACGTACGCAACGGTTAGAGCCGCGGGGCATGAGGTGCCATTGTCACAGCCTCGTCTCGCTTTTTTCCTCTTCTCACATTTCCTCGCCGACCACTTACTACCCTCCTCTTCTTCTTAATTACTTCTTTCTCACTTTACTTTTCATTGTCTCTCTTTATCTCTTCCCTTTTTTTTCCCTTTCACCTTTGTGAATTTATTTTAGTTTCTTCTATTCATTATCTACCTGGAGAGATATATAATTGGGCCTAATCGCTATTCTTGGACAGTTGGACTTTGTGTTTAGTGTTATCACGTTGGTCCATCTTTCATGTATATATAAAAGATGATGGCCTATGCAAATGGAATTTCGTCATCAAATTCTCAAAGTAGCAATGATCCTGTTTGTGTAGTTGTTAGAACTTCGAGGACAAACATAGAATTTTGACTCTCTTTCTTATAATGTAAGATTTTTAAATAAAGTAGTACAAAGAGATCAAATTCTTATACATGAAAAATGTTTCCAATCCCAAGTCCGCAACTCCTTCGCTCAAAAAGCAGATCGCTTAAAGGCCCCATTCCCTTCAAAAGAAACAAACATGTTCATCGATAAATTAACGAGTAGTAGTTAAGAAATTTTTTTTTTATAATGATTAGAATTTATAGCCGTAAACTTATCAAAATGTAAAAAGGACCAAACTATGTATTGCAGAATCTTGAATCAGGTAAACTAAAAGATAGGAGAGGGAGCAAAAAAGATTCAAAGGACATACTTAGCTTTATCACCAAACCAGTTGTAGACGGATTTGGCGGTGGAGGAGAGGGTGTCGACGGCAGGACCGGCATGTTCATTGAAGAAGTGGGTAACCTCGTTCGTGGCTGTGTCTATTCTCTGTCCAACCGTTGGTGCTTCCTCAGCCGAAACCAACACCGAGTTCATAGACATAAGCAACATCAAGGACAACACCAAAGCCACCTTCTTCTCCATCTGGTCCCCAAAACGTAGAGATTCTCTTCTTTTCTGAAAAGAAAAAAAAAGAGTTGTTTCTCAAATAAAATACTTGTGGGAACAATTTCTAAAAATTACACGCCCTTAGTCTATAACTCTATATATATATAACTTGCCCTTTCTGGTCACGTCTATATTTAACTACTAGTTTTGGCGAGGTGATTATTTTGATAAATGAAGTAAACACTTCAAAACTTGGATGGTGATCCATCATTATATCCATGGGTGAGTTGAATTTCCGTTTTTTGGTCATTGGCAATGAAACCCAAAAATAGACCAAACATGTCATTTTTCTTTCTTGTGGCTGAACAACTAACATGCAGATATTCTTCAGACAAAACACATTTTGCAGAATTGTAAGGTATAGAGTTCAGAAATATTAAGGTTTTGAACAATCTATCTCCGACTGGTCTCTTTTTAACATTTGCGCGGCAAGAAAATACTGCATATAGACTCGTTCGTTATCAAACTACAATTTTGATGATTGTTGTGCAAATGAGAGGTCAGGACAGTAGTAATAAACGGTATACACATTGAGAGCGAGAATGAGAACACACCACAATTATTTAACAGAGGTTTCACAAATAAAGATTAGTCCAAGACCAGTATGAGTACTCTTCGCCTTCACCACCGTGAGCTTTGCAGGGCTTTGTTACGGCCATACAAAGGAAATAGACCCAAAGCTGAAATGCAAGAGATCAAAACCATCCCAATGCTAGCAAGCAAGGCGGTCGCAATCCCTTCACCCACTTGATTACAGAACTTCCCATACATTGTGCAGATCTTCATCCGTTGGCGCTCTGGCTGACCCAGCTTTGCAAAGACTGCAGACTGTGCCGCTGTTCTGTTGCTGCTTGCGTACTCCTGCATATCACTTGCTGATTTTCAAGATGCATGATGTGCTGTTGTTGCTTGCTTACTCCTGCATATCCTCTCTATGTCTAGTCGTCATCAATGGTCAACTTACTTGGTTCAGAAGAATAGTAACTCTTAGATTATTCTATGTAAACAGTTGAAGATTAAAAGGAAAGTTAGCCTTTGGAATAATATCACCTTCTTCTGAATGATGTACCTTTATGAAAACTAAATCTTTTCATAAGAAAACATAAAACCTTTATAACCTTGGGATATACAAATTGCCTATGTTGAGGAGTCCATCTGATTATTATTGTCCAAAGTTAACTTGATGTCTGTCTTGTGTATAATGTTGTCTTAGGCAAGGCAGTCGCTTATTGTCAGAGGTCTCTTCCCTATGCTCGCTGACCCTCGTCATCCTGTAAGTATCTTTTTCTTACTTATTGCATTTTCCATCTTTCTATCTGACATTAAATATAAACGAATTTGATTCACAGGCTGCGAGAAGAATTTGCAAATTTGGAGTTATAAGCGTCGGTTTGGCACTTTGTTTCTTCTTCCTTATCGAGTTTGGTTTTCTTAGGTTGTGTACTTGAACTTGGGCCAATGTCCAACAACTGGGGTCTAAGCATGCATTTTGAAGAGATCTTACAGCTTATTTTCTGTTTGCAAGCCTCACAAGGAGCTTGACATAAGCACCATATTCTTCAGACAAAACACATTTTGCAGAATTGTAAGACAAAGTTCAGAAATATTATGGTTTTGAACAATTTATCTCCGACTGGTCTCTTTTCACATTTGCTCGGCAATAAAATACTCATTATCAAACTACAATTTTGATGGTTGTTGTGCAAATGAGAGATCAGTACAGTAGTAATAAACGGTATACACTTTGAGAGCGAGAGTGAGAACACACCACAATTATTTAACCCAGGTTCCACAAACAAGATTAGTCCAAGACCGGTATAAGCCTTTGCCTTCACCACCGTGAGCTCCGCAGGGCTTTGTTACCACCATACAAACGAAAGAGACCCAAAGCTGAAATACAAGAGATCAAAACCATTCCAATGCTAGCAAGCAAGGCGGTCGCAATCCCTTCACCCACTTGGTTACAGAACTTCCCATACATTGTGCATATCTTCATCCATTGGAGCTCTGGCTGACCCAGCTTTGCAAAGGCTGCAGACTGCGCCGCTGCTGCAAGGCCCGCCACAGTCAAGTACGCTATCGCCTGCTCATACCATACATAACAAAGGTCACTGACAATGCCATTTATAAAACTAGAAAGGGGATTGATTAGTTGTTGGTCTTCAATACAAATACCAAGTCAATTTCATTGCTTTCATTTATCAGGACCCATCTGAGATCATCACAAAGTACTCTGTAAGCTCTCTAGATGGACCCTCGTTGCATTTTTACTTATATAAAACCAAATCTTGAAGAAGCCTACAATTCCGTATATTATTATACGGTATAATTTATACCCTACCAAACAAACGAATCTCATATAACCACAATAGCCTTTTCAACAGCTCAAGCACCAAACTTTTGGAATCGTCCTGCGCATTCACTGACCCACGAACTCACAGAGAACTTACGAATTCCAGGACTTAATAGTTGACAGGACTAAAAAGCAAGAACAGAGAGGGAACAGAGTGATATGAGTAAAAACAGACTCACCTGATCTCCAGAGAAAATGGCCCAAGCCAGAGGCTTACTGAACAAAACGCTTCCTTTCATCATACCCACCACGCAACGAACCGCCTGCACCAAAGAATAAGCCGCGGCTATACCATTGACGACCACCAAAAGCCTGAAACTCAGAGAGAAAGAAAGAAAGAACTGTCACTAAAAGTTGCTAACTTTATACAAACATGGTGGGAGTCGAAGTATTTGTCGTGAGCTTACACAAGCGCCTTCATGTCGGTGTATTTGGCCTTCTTCTGTATAGTGAAAATCTCTTTAACTTGTGTGTCTGTAGCAATGAGAATCGCAGCTACAAGAGCAAGGACACACACTAAACACCTCAGAATCAGCTCCGTGAGTCTCACTTTTCGATCGTTCAGCTTCATTTTGGTTCCGGCGACGTTAACGGGAACGGGACTGCTTCCGGCTCCTAAATGACTCATCGTTATCGCTAAATTTTGATTAGTTTATATAGAAAGACGACTCAGAGACACTGTAGAAATATTGATTTGTTGTTGGCTCTTTGTTGCTTTTAAAGCACTCCGTGTAAAGCAACCAGTGGCTTAAAGACAAAAATACAAAAAAATCAAATTTCATTAATTTGAAACTTAATTAAAGAGAGACTATGATTTAAAGGTGTAGAGTTGACATCATTTTATCTAGAGATTAGTGGCACCCGTGACTCGATATCCCCTGTTCCTAAAACTAGTTGCAAGTTTATCCGTTTTTGTTGTTTTTAAAAATACACACAATTACAAGGAAATTAAATATATAAAAAATGCTAATGGTTTTTGGAACTTAACTATTATTGATGAGAAGTATGAACATGTAGCGAACGTGCAAGGTGGCGTGGAAAAGAAGAAGTTCGTGAAAACCCCCCACGCCCACGGAACCAAAACCATTTGCCCATTCCCTAGTCCCTACTCCCTACACGTATTTTTTGAGATATTAAATTAAGATTTGGGATACTATAGGATGGGAATGAAAAAGAAAAAAAGAAAAGTAAGAAGAGAGAAAAAAAAACGAAATGGGAGTTAGAGGTTAGAGCATTTAAGGACACACAATTATTAATGTAAGATGGAGACAGAGTGATGAAAGTGAGATATGAGAGTGAGGTTCTTTAATTTTTCTAGGTACGTCGAAGGAGGAGGAAAAGATCCATCATGTCTAATGAAATTATTAATTATGAAAGATTCCTCAACAGGCTCTTTCTTTGATGTAACATCACATTTGCGTATAGAAAGAGATCTCAAACAGATAATACGATTAAAATAATTTTTGGAATGAACAATTGTTATTAAGTGGATAAAGAGATGATAAAAACTAAAATTTGATTTCGGATCTTAACCAATGAAATGATGATCATTAAGTTACAAAACTTAGTTTTATGTAAACAGTATCTATGTGTGACACTGAAGAGATTAGTTCTTTAAATTTTTGAAAACCAAGTTAAAAAAACAGTAATTTTTACCAAAAGTGTGTATGAAACTGAAATGAGTATTGAGACAATGCATCCAAATCCAATAGTGGGGTTGGTGGAGTATGGGCCTATGGGAGTGTTGTGGTGCATGCGGTTAGTTAAAAGTGAGTTCTCGTGTAAATGTAATCATGGTTCTCTCCTTCAGCACCGTACCCCTTACTAATGGTGACAAACACGACTTATCAAACAATAAATCATTATCACTATGAATTTGAACATCATCAAAGGTGTGTTATTTGGCATTTCTTTACATAGGTGTTAGAGTGTAACAATCTCTATGCGTTTGTATACGCAAGCCCTAGTAGGCAGTAGTCGATGTCAATGGTTTCTCTGTCCAGGCGCAGAGGAGGAAAATTCAACATCATATGACTTATGATATGTGAGACAAAAAAAAAATCTCTCATATTTTGGTTTCGCATATAAAAAGTCAAAAAAAATTGTGGTGGCTTATCTTATCTCAGCCGACAGAATCTTCCAAATTTTAGAGGTTGTTATCAGACCATTGTTTTTTTTTTTGGGTTTATGTATTTTGAAAATGGGTTTGAATCCCGGTTGGTGATGATACGGCAATAACATTACCCATCATCAACCACTAATTAAATAGCATGACATGGTTGAAATGTATTAAAGATGGTTGTTGTTCAAGTTTATGAGTTTTCTCATTCCTATTGGCCCCTAGGTTAGTATAACCTTATTTAGTGAAATTTCAACACTAGTCAACTATAGCCCCAAGTCACTCCTTTATCAGCAAGAGAGTGATGAATGATGAAAGAACATTAACCTTGGAAGGATGTGAATATTCGAAAACATTTTCCTTTGACATGGAATTGATTAAAACGCCAAAATTGCGTTAGGCCAGTAACAACAACTTGATTTAAATTCCTCAAAAGTAACGCCCCAATATGTAGTTTGAACTGGGTCTGACTCTGACTATCAATCAAGAAACAAGTAAGAGCGTATTGGGCTATAGTTGGGCTACAGTTGGGCTATTATGCATCCATCAAGGCCTATTAACTTACAAAAGGCGGTGTATAAACCTCTAGGGCTTCCGGTGCCCTAATACCTCCTGGTATATAACAGACATCACGAACTCTCTTTCTTCTCATCTCCTCTTCTTTCTCTTCCTCCTTCGTCTCTATCATTAGGTTTAAACTGTTTCCTTAGCTAGCTTTTGTTTAAGTGTGTTCGGTTCTTTTTTTGAGTAGTTTATGATCTATATAAGTGACGAGAGTCCTCTCCAAGGAATCTAGTACTTAAAGAGAGGGAGCAATCTGAAAACAGTGATTGTATAATCCACAAGTACACGTCACAGATAAAAAAGTTTAAAGACTGAGGACGTTGTAGGAGCTTTAGGGCTTCTCCGTTCAAGGTACTTAAAGGCTCTCATATTCCATTGCTCTGCGGAGCGGCGTCGCTGCTTTTACCGTTTGGGCCGGCCATGAGATCTATATTTTTTGTATTTTTTCAATTTTATAGAATTTAGGGGTTTTTTTAAAAGCCGATGAGGACATCAGATATTAAAAGAACACCATCTTTCGGGACTGATTTTTTTGATGATACTTCTGCAATTCTGAGGCTTTTTAATTTTAATTGTATTAGTAGTGTTTTGGTTTTAGTAAGGGAAGGCAGTGATGATTGAGAATGTCATGCACCACTCTGATTCGTGCTGATAACCATCTCTAACCCATATTTTATCTGAGCCTTTTTAAATACATTTGGAGTGTAGATTTGGTTTTTTTTAGAGAGAAAAAGGGTAAGAAGATAACCAAATGATGGTCATTTAATGACTTGACCTTGATGCGGACTGTATTTCTTTTGATGATAACTTTTGGTTTCTGATGGTTATTTATTTACCCTTTTTTATGCCTCCTATGTTTAGTTTTTATGGATCCAACTAAATCATATTCGGTTGATTTTCGCAATTTTATTTTGTTACAAATGTTTTTTGGCATCTTTTTGTTTGTCTCTTGTAGGAGAGTGAGATACTGGAGGTCCAGCGAGGCGCTCAATACCTATTTTCTGCCCGCAGTCGTAGTTGTTTCTTCAGTTTGTAATTTTTTTGGATGTTTGTGTCTTAGATTTTGAAATGCTGTATTGTTATCATCATACAAATGAGAAAGAAAGTTCGTTGATCAATGTTATATCATTAGCCACCTTATTCGAGTTCGATGCTTTTCATTCCTAAAAGTATTCGTAAGATTCATGATAACGATATGTTAATTATGTTGACTATTATAACAGTTTGTTAGTGGAGTGACAATAAAATTAATTGCAATTTGAATGTGAATCTTGCCCAGCAAGTTCGGGTACTTGGCTATCGTATTCCTCGGCCTTCAGTCGCAAATTCGTCGTCGAATCTCATCACGAGTGAGACGTTCCCGACACTAACTCAAGCGGTTGGTTCATCAGGAACATTCGTTGTCATTGTAGTGTCCTCTGCAAGCGGGATGTTCTTCATCTGGATGCTTGTGCCTGAGACCAAAGGGCTTTCCTGATGAAGACAACATAGCGTTAACTATTACTTCTTCTAGCTGCAAAACCAAACAGCAACACTTACAGATGTGCTTAGTTCGTAGTTTCATTCTTGTTGATTCGGTTGGTTAATTTGTCTAATGAAGGTTTATCTCGTTTAGTATTGCTCAGAACTCAGAACCGATGAATGAGATTCATCTTGTGAACAATAAAGCCTATTGACAATCATGAAATGGACTAGCAAACAGCAATTCTAATTAGTTAGAAAAACAAACCCACCATTCCCTAAAACAAATCATGAGTAGCCACAATATCTGACAAACAAGTGAATCTTCATCAAAGAAACAAAAAAATTTCGAGAGGATCAAAAGACTCAAAACCAGTGTCCACCACCATTTTCGAAGTTTGAGGAGTAAGTGAGAATTATTTATGTTGGGGGGACTTAAAAAAGCAATTCCAAATAATAAAAAGGCCTCTTTAGTTATTAATATTTATTTATAAGCCCAAATAAACCCTTCGAATTTGTCTTTCTTTCAATTTGTTGACCCTGAAACTTGCGGAAGTTGCAGAGAGAGAGAGGGAGAGATCGGATGGGAATAATCAAGAGCTGCTTCTCCCTCTTGGCGGGCACTGCTTTCGGAGTTTACTTGGCTCAAAACTACAACGTACCCAACATAAGGAAGCTCACCAACACAAGTCTAGTCGTCGCCCAGCACATCGAGGAGAACTATCGGAAGCCCAAAAAAGACGACACCGAATGATTCTTCGGTACTACTCACCAATCTCTCTCTTTTCCTTATACCCTTTTTAAAAAAGTTGGACTCTTTAAAGGGTTTTCTCATATCTGTTGCTTTGACAATCAAAGGAAATATGTGGATCGTGTGATCGTTCTTTTGTAGCATATTGAAGTTTTGGGATTCTTACGAAACTTACAGTATTGCGCGATCTCATAGCTGCTGCTACTCATTATGCTCTGCTTAGACGTTAGAAATGAAAGGGCTTTCTTTGGTTTTAACAATGTTCTGTTCTGTCTCTACACAGATCTTATAGCTGCTGCTATCCATGTTTTCATTGCTAATGTATTGAAGTTTCTGAAATGGTGAAGGTGAGCTGTGTAGAGAGAGAGAGAGAAGAATGGAGGTGGTGGTGGTGTGGTGCAAGGCATAGTTTGCAGTTTGGTCGTTTCTCTCTCAACATATTTAGAGAGGATTGATTTGATTTCTCACTAGGAATGTTGATTAACTAAATATGTATTTTGACACATTCTCTGGATCCGTAGTTGGGAACTGGTGGTTTTGCTTCATTTCTTGTTTGATCACTGTCACTATACTGACTAAACACAGAACTGTACTTGCGAAGCATTGCATATACTGATATACTCCAGCGAATATCTTGTTTGATTAAAGGATGCTAATCTTCTTCTTCTGTTGGTGAGAGTTTTACAGAGTTTGATGAGAAGAGGAATTTCCATATTATTGCCACATTCTCTATATCACGCTTGCTTTGTTTCAAACTTTCAATACTATCTCTCATCATACATTCCCATGTATTCTTAGAGGACACTACTTGTTGATTTAGAGGGTTTGTTTGGTGTTCATACATTAATTGTTGAAGTTATTGTTTATTACTTAATACTACTTTCTTTTGGTGGATTATTACCACTTTTACTCAACAATATTACAAATTGGTGATTTTTGGTAATTGTCCTTCACAACTTGTCTTAATTGTTTTGATCTATCAAAACTTGTCCATCAAAAATCAAAAACCTAAAAACTTGTCCATTAATGATATTTGTGGTTTTGTTTGAAACTTGTAAACAAGACAAGAGAGAATGCAAGCTCACGAGTATGGAACTTCTAAACAAGACAAGAAAATGTGAAAGAGGATGAGGTAAGAGATGTATATACATGATCATCTTCGCTGGAACTTGATGGTAACTGGTCAGATGCTGAATCTGAATTCCAACTTGTTTGAGGTGGACTAGACTGACGTATCCACGGAGGACAATCAAGAGAATTGGTTGCCGAATTCGTAGGAGTGATAAACTGGATAATGTAAGCATGAGGAGAGAGTGACACATAGACTTGATTTCTCACTAGGAAATTGGTGGTGGTCGTGGTGGTTCAAAGCATAGTTTGGCCATTGTCTTTCATTGATTTGATTTCTCACTAGGAAGTAATAACTAAAATAATTGATGTATTTTGACATATTATAGATCCATATGAAGGTAGCATTGGGACAGGTGGTTTTACTTCAATTCTTTTTTGATCACTCTCATAAGACAAAGGACAGCACTTTACGTACGAAGCATTGCACATATCATCATATACTCATTTTGTTTCTTTGGCAAGATGTAATAGCCACAAACAACCCAGCGAATATCTTTGTTTAGTTAAAGGATCCTAGTCTTCTTTTTCCTCTTTTGCTGAGAGGTTTATATACAGAGTTTGATTTCGTATCCACCTTGGATCACAAGAGGGACAATCATATTATCCCACATTTTATGTGGTGACTATAAACGCACTTACCAATTTTAGGTGATAAGTTTTGATAGACCAAGATATGCTATGAACATGTTTTAATGGACAAAAGTACCATTATTGTGAAAGTCGTAGATCCTTGAATGAGAAGTTTTTCTCTCGAAGTGATGTGTACCCAAAAAAAAGTAAGGCATAATACAACCCATGGTCAGTTCAATGGTGGCTTTAACATGTTTTCTCTTTTCTTGACCAATTAACATTATCCTTAAACCCGATTATATTCTAATTTATAATACTCAATCTTGACTAAGTCCATCTCTTCATTGGCATCTGCTTTGTTCTTTCTTTCTTTTCTTAATCTCATTTTTTCCCGTAAATTCTTTGAAATAAAAAGTTGAGTAATTTTATCTAGATGTTAATGTTGATTATGTTAGGCGAATTGAAATTAATCCTACTTGCTACTATTTTAGAACAACCTTTAGTTGGTTTAATCCATGATTGTTCTAAAATTAAATCTTAATTTATTTCATATTTTATAGATTGTGGGTGAAACGTGTAAGGATGGGAGTTCTCAATAAAATAGTGTACAACAAATTGAATTTCTTCCTCAGATGCATACAAAACATACATTCCTTTCCTAAATTATCAAAGCTTCCATGTCTCATCAACCATAAACCCGACAAACAAAAAAAAAAACAGAAAATATAGAAATCCTCTGATACACAAGTAATCATATATATA